>JAGDQP010062888.1:0-11806 GCA_022664845.1 Lepisma saccharinum
AAAAAAAAAAATCGGCCCACTCCACCTCACTTCGTACCGTGGGTGGAAAATACGTGGAGCCACATGCGCTCCGTTCACGACGCGTGCGTATCATACAGGGGTTGGCTTTACCTGCTTTTTTATTCGTGCCCTGTAATAAAGATCAGTCGATGGTCAGAAATCTCAGAGAAACGTTGTGTTGTTAAATACAGGTACGTTCACATTAAGTAAAATCCATGGGATGTGGTATAATATTTATTTACTATATGCCATTCCGTGCAGAAGGATCTGTATACTTTTTTTTCAAGGACAGAAAAGTTTAAAACTTCATCGGTGTTTCATCACAGACCTTACGGGGTTTCAATCAATATTAAGCCAGTGAACCTTTTCTAAAAATGTGAAAAACACATTAATTTTCTGCAATTCTTCCGAAAAAACCGTCACTTCTTCAGACAATCATGAGGATGCCTTGATGTGTTAAATGTAAATTTTCGTATTCACAAGATGTTAAAAGCAAGACTGAGCAAACGAGATTCAGTGCAGCTTTTTCATCTAACCATTTCATGAAAATTGTCAGGTATAGGTCATTGATGAGGATGTAACAATGTTCTATGCGGCAACTGTAATAAAAAAAAAATCGTCTAATGAATCAGAGTGATACATTTGGTTAGGAAAAGTTCGGGTTAGTAATTCATAATGTAACCAAATAACGTGCCCATTATCACCAAATAATCTTTCCATTCAGTGTCGTTTTCATTGCTTTTTAAAATTATGATGTGTTTGTTGTATCTTAGTAAACTTGTGGAAAACACTGACTAGAAGGTGGTTTCAATATATAAATATAGTTTAAGAAAAAAAAAAAAGTATTTTCCTCATACAAACAGTCATTTAATATAAAAATATCACCAAATTACCTTACCCTACCATATAAAATCCCGAAAACCTTTCGAGTCTGATCCATAGTTTACAACACTGAAGTGTGTGCTTTACATATGTTGCTTACTATTAGGCCATGTTTCTGCTATTTCCCACGGCCAAGCCTCCAGCCAGGGGTTAACTTCCAATGTTGGTTGTCCGTTTGTAGTAAAATGTACAGGGAAGAAATGAATAATTTGCTCGTTTGTGTGGTTGATAATATATATAAAAAAAGAACGAAAGTTGAGTTTATTTTATAGTATAATCGGTGATAAACATGGAACTATTTCTGAAGCGGAGGGAACTACTTGGCGGAAGGTTACCGCATGATTGGATTGTGGGAAAGTAACGAGCATTTATATTGTGTACATTGCTACAGGCGTACACGAAAGTTGTCCTGGATGCGAGTTAACAGTATTACAGCTTAAGTGTCGCAAGCTTTGTTCCGACGAAAAGAACTGTGATGTATATGAGAACAAAAAATGTAAAGATACATGACTGCAACAAACTTTACACAGCCTCCACGTTCCCATGGTCAGTAATTTAAGAGATCTACGAAAATGCAAGAAAACAATTATTAATAGTAAATATGAATATATATTTTGATAATATACATTACCGAACCAAACCTTACCTAACCTCCACTTTCCATGGTCACTAATTTAAGATGATGTACGAAAAATGTAAGAAAGCAATTACTAATAATAAATGTGAACATCCCCACCTTGCGCGGTAACCGAACGAAACAGAACCAGTGAACTGGACGTAAAAATTGATGATTTTTAAACTTTCGTAGCTTTCATCAGGTTTTTAGTCGAAAACCAGACGGACGACCAACTTCGGAAGTAATGCCCCAGCCAGCGCTTAAGTTGAGGCCAAATCATATTTTGCGACGGTGTAAAACTGCGGGATAGTAGGTTTCCTGGCTATTGGAACATAAAACGTAGCATTTTGAGTAGCTTCCAGTGCTCTATGGCACAAGTAGGACAACTACAGTATTAATGAAAAAGTATTATGGGTCATAATACTTTTCCTTTTATCTAACTTAGATTTATGAGCCTAAGCTGTATCATCTCTGAGAGACTGCAAGTAGCAGGCTTAGGCCATAGGTGTCTATCTAGCTTATGAAACAAAATGCTACGTTCGTGGAATACCTTTTCCGTGACTATACCTATACCTAGGTAAACGAGAACTCCTTAACCCAACACTAGTTGATTTTAACGAACCCATATTCGCCTTCTTGACATTATGTCCGTCATTTCAGTGACAAAATACGTGTCATTTATAGCATGAGCTAATGCCATTCGATTCGTATTTATCAGATAAAATGCTGTACAGACATCGCGTACAATGAAAATTATATATGACTTGAATCTCTATTCGCTCGCTCAACATTTTGCTGTGTTTCTTGTAACAAAATGCGTGTTATTTTTAAAACGAAGTAATGTCATCAATTAACCCTTCCATGACGCCATGTTTGGTAATACTTTAAAAGTGCTCCTTCTGTTGTATGGTGTTATATCGTTTGTAATATGGAGGTTTTTTTTATTAATATGCATCAAGAACTTCCAAAAACGTGTGGAAAAGTTAGTGTCATAAGGACACATGTAACACGATAGAAAAATATATACTATGTTCTGACCTACCTACTAGGAGAGCGATGCACCATCTTCGTTTTTCTGTTTCTACTCCTATAACTTTAGGATTTTTTTTTTTTTTTTTTTTTTTTTGTACGCATTTTGGTTTCTTCCATGGCTGTAGGAAGCAAAACAGCATTTTGAAGTGTTCCGTGTGCTTTATGACAGATGGAGCTCTTGTGAAGAATAACAAAATTTTATAGCAGGCGGAATCTGGGGCCCTAAAGTAAAGTTTATCTTATTTACAACAAAATGAGTGATACAGGGCGTACATATGGCTCCATAGCTGGCGGAAGCTACGATAGGTAAAGTAAAATTTTACCGGTACACGGAATAAGTTTCTCTGAAAAAACTTTCTTGATTGCTGGACACGCTAGAAAAAAAATCATGCAGGCTATTATTCGTGAGTAATATTTGTGACTAAAGGCTAGGTTGCATTTAGGTAGTTCATGATAGTTCAACAAAATAGAAATGGCATTTTCAATTCACTGGAAGGACAATGCTCTAGAACCGTGTACACACTATTCATCGTGTTGCTTAATTGACCGTCCACGGTATTCTACACCCTTGACTGACAATACAAAATTTACCCTCACACTTTCCAAGTACCGTTACTTGTGTAACATTATGCACGAGAATTACTCACTAAAGTGCTGTGAATAAGAAAATCTTCAGCTACAATTACACTTCGAAAAGTACATAAAACTTTTTTATATAAATACTGTACCTCTCTTGAATGTCACCTTTGACTTCA
The DNA here is from genome assembly GCA_022664845.1 of Lepisma saccharinum. Taxonomy (NCBI): domain Eukaryota; kingdom Metazoa; phylum Arthropoda; class Insecta; order Zygentoma; family Lepismatidae; genus Lepisma; species Lepisma saccharinum. The sequence goes on from JAGDQP010062888.1 coordinate 3,286, forward strand.
CATTTGGTTTCGTGCAGAATATAGGTGGATTATGACACTAATTTAATTTCACCACCTTCCAACTCAAAACTCTTGAATTTGACGTGACCTGTATGCACGATTTACGCTAGCGTATTTAAATGACCACCGTGTCTTGTCATTAAAAAACAATACGACCATGTCATGTGATTCGTTGCAACACGTTGCACCTATTCTGTAACAGTTCCGCCAACCCAGATAGTGGGGAAATGCCAATTGTCAATTTCACGACCAAGACAGCGCCAAGAACCAAGAATCTTCAACAATGTATAAAAAATGTGTCACCACCGTGAATGTACCGAATTTGCCTCTTCATTCATGTTTCGCAAAAAACGAACGAAATCGAGATTTCATCCATCTACAAGACATTTATATTGGGATGGTATCACTGTCTTCTCGGGATATTCCCGATAACATGTGAGTACGGGAGGATTTTAAAATTTTAAACTTTCGGGAGGAATATTGATATTGATTTATTGTGTTCCGTTGACCATGTAGCATACAAACATGTATTATGGTACAGAACAAGTCAGTTACAAGGTTATTACATGAAAATAATATACATATTATCATATTATAAGAATATACATACTACTTAAGAAAGAACATAAAACTCTAGAAAAACTCAAAAATTACAAAACAGGCAGGAAACTAAAATACAAGACATAAGTTACAACATATATAAAATGTTTTACACTGAAAAGTATTGTTTATCTGTTATTTACATTTATTCGCAACTAATTATCGTGCACAGTAAATTGTGAGTGGACACGTCGATCTGGATATCATTCATAACATAACTGATATTCATTACGCAATCCATATCTGTGTTACCTTACTGTCATGTTACATAGTGCAACCCTCCGGTACCTACATTTTTAATGTAGTATTCACAAAGATCTTTAAGAGTCCATGTATTCTTTGAGTGTATAGAAGCAGTTAGATATCAAAAATAGATGAAGTTCTTCTTTGAATAAACTATCTGAATTTTGATTCTTTATGTGATTGGGAAGTTTATTATATAGAATAATACCACTGTATTTGGTCCCCTATTCATACAGGGTAGTCCGATGTTCCACTATAGAAAAATTCTGTTTATTTCTGGTACAATAATTGTGTTGATCTCCTACACAATCAAGTATACCTTCCAGGTGCTTTTTAACAAATACGAGAAAATTAAGAATATACAGGCAAGGTAACGGACGTATATTGAATTTTTGAAAGATAGGCTTCAGTGTTCTTTTGGCTTAGCATGTGCCATGATTCTCACGACCTGCTTTTGTATTTTGAAAATATTTTGAATTTTGTAAGCATTACCCCAAAATATTATCCCGTATGTAAGATGTGACTGAAATAAGCTAAAATAAATAGTTCGCAAGGTTGACTCATTTAGTACATTCCTAAGTACCTTGATTGCATACAGAACACGGTTAAGTTTTTTGCTAAGGTCTGATAGGTGTTCGTCCCAGGATAAGTTTTCGTTGATGAAAATTCCTAAAAACTTTGTTGATTTCACATAATCAATTTCCTTAGAGTCAATTTTAAGTGTCGTTGATCGCATATGTTTGTTTCGCGAATGGTGAAAATTGATTATTTGTGACTTCTCGGCATTTAATACAAGTTTATTCATAGGAATCCAATTATTAAGTTTTGATATAGTTTCAATTACGTTTTCTCTGACCTTATCGTAATAAACATTGATTACAGAGTTCCCACCTTTCGCGAATTCAATTTAATTCAATTTATTCAGCTTGTACAATAGCTTACAATAGTAAGCATTACAATTGTCACATGATATCAAAAAGAATTACAAATTATCATTTAGATATTCAGCCATTGTGTAATAAGACTTTTGTACAAAGAAAGTAAACAATTTTCTCTTAAATTTATTGATATTGCTTATACCTTTCGTTTCTAGCGGAAGTTTGTTTTATAAGCGTGTACAATTCATATATACGCTTTTTTGAAAAGAAGAGGAATTTTCCTGTATACCTACCTACCTACCTGTCTGGCGCCCTATGTCTCCCTTTAGCGCCATTCAGGAGTTTCAGCAGAACATTTAGCGCCATAGTTGGTGTAATTAATTTTGTTGTAGGACTATATAACAGCCCATTAATTAACTTTTTTCTGCTTTTTCTATATTGTTGCATAATTTTTGCATATTTTATTACTAGGACACTTCATCTTCGGAAATGTCTAGAAAAAAATATTTGAGCGAGTTGACGTATATAGTGCGAAATAGATTATTTTGTAGAAAGTAGTAATCTCGTTGCAGTTACAAATTACTTGTAATGAGCCTGCAGATACTGAATAGCGTCTCAATACAGAAAGCCCTTTTGAGGCCAAGCCATTCACCTCCAGGCGCATTAGGACTCCTTTCCTTGGAAGCTTGCGTTGCTTGCTTCTCTTGCGATTAGAGTAAGTTGCCAATTAAAGTACATGTTTTATTACGTAGTGCGTAGAACACACAATAAAACACGTGTTTCAATTGGCTACTCACTCAAATCGCAAACAACGCAAGCTTTCATGAAAGTCAGCCCATACAACTTGACCGTAAATAAGACTTCTTAACCTTCCTAGCGTCTGATTTTCAATTGCCAGTTTGGATTGGTATTATGTTGGGAACCTAATACGCAGAACCCGGGATCGATTCATAGTGTGGTTTTATTTGATTTTTTTAAAAAGAAAAATACATTTTCTCCTTTATATATAACGCATTAGGAAATTTAATAAAATTAGTGACCAAGGGCACGTGGAGGTTAGGTACGGTGTTTTTTTTTTTTTAATGGACACGCCTAGAGAAACGACGGTTTTCCGTCGTTGCTTTAAGTTTTAGACATCGAGGGTTAATTTACTAGAGCAACGACGGGACGGAACGGCCCAAAACTTTGCGTAAACAGAATGTTTGAGTAAACAGTACTTTTGCGTATGCCCACCGCTAACAGGGGACTGCGCCCCTCCCCCCCCCGCGGCTAACGCCGCCCAGCTCCCTTCGGACGCACTTTTCCCCCTTGCACACCTTGCTATCGCTCGGTGTGCATCCTGCTCTGGTGGGTTTATATACGTCCTAGTTTTTAGTGACCTCTTTTAAAATTGTAAATCACAACTTTTATTACATTTCCTTTTGTGTATTTACATAAAAAACGAAGGGAAAAACTTTAATTTTCTTTTTTAAAAAGATATGCAGAAAGTCGATGTCAGGGCTTGAACCCGGGACGTTTGGATCAGCTTCCTGACGCCTTGTCCACAAGACCAAACTGCAGTTGCCCGGCCGAGCGCTTCGCGCTGTTACTTATAGTTCAAGCTACGCGAGATTGGAATATATTCCATCGATGCTCTAGTAAATTAACCCTCGATGTTAAAAACTTAAAGCAACGACGGAAAACCATCGTTACTCTAGACACAACCTTTTTTTAATAGCACAAGCGATTAAATCGTGCTTTTTCACACTTTCGAAAATATGACTCTCTATGTTGAGACGCTAGTCAGATAGTGCCACAGAATAGGAGTAAGGTGGGCGAAGCCGAAGGAACAGTGAACCTTAGGGTGACCAGAAATATGTGGACAAAAAAGAGTATATTATGGTTATGCTATAAAGGCACACATGCACAAAACATTGATTATTTCAAAATAAGATAGAACTCTTTTCATTGTTACCCTTATAGCCTATAACTTCTTCAAGTATGCCCAATGGGTGGCCATTCCTTGGTTTTTAATATTTAATTGAATCATCGTCTGCCTCTAGATTGTGTACATACAGTAAATATTTTATTTAATTCTCTTACGTATACAATAATACGAAGTTGCTTCGACTTTCTTAATTGATATGACAATTGTAAGCTACTGTTTACATTTCTTTCACATTTTCCAACCTACGTTATAATTAAATAAATATACTGTCAGAAACAGAGGTCACTTGACATTTTGCGAAATGTTGCCTAACAAGTAGCCGTGATTCAGTGGTAGATCGTTGGCTTAGGATTACGAAGGTCATGGGTTCAACTTCAATCCTAGCAGCCGACCATCCTGTTTAGGTTTTTCCTGTCACATCAAGCAAATGCGAGGGTTGAACCTTCAAGTTAGGTCTTTCTGCATCGTTTCCCCTCCCCTATCCCAGAATGAGCCTTAAATGCCTAAAGGCCATAAATAAAATTCAAATTCGAAATATTGCCACATGCTACAGAACTCACCACAATAGTTTAAGCGATATGGTGATATTTAAACATTGATTTCACGTTGAAAATGCGCTTGCAAATTCAGTACGTGGAAAGTAGCAGTGGTTCACATTTCTCGGGATTTTCTCGGCTTCTGATTGGACGAGAGATTTTCGTCATTGGCAGTAACCCTCTCCCTCCCTTGCCTCCTAACGGGAGTGTATTAGAAATTGTTTTTGCAGACTTAACCGAAGGTTATTCGGAAATGTTCGTAGATGCCGAAGTCTAGCTTTGATTGATATTTTAATGAAAATGATTATTGATTTGATTATTTATTGAATAAATCGAAGATTTATGATATTTACCACCATGTTGCACGCGCCCCCGAAACCCGGTGTGTAGCGCCAATCGCGAAAGCTCGTAGAACGCGGTATAGAATACATTTATTATAGCATTTTATTAAGGGAATTAAATTTATTTTTTATGGTGAGAATCATGATTTTATTTTGACGGTGGTACATTCACCGTTAACGCACAACATAAATGTATCGTTGACTTTACCGACGAAAACCACTTACAAAACTAATTTTGTCCTGTTAGATCTCTCGATATTTTGAGAGTAACAAACTACGCATGCGCAGAGTTATTTGTTGTGATTGGAGGAATATTTCTTTAGCTTCATATTTGCCGCATAACAGATGCTGACGAGACGTGCTAGAACATGCCTCGGCTTTTCTTGGAATTTGAACGTGCATGACACAGGAATTTTCTTTCTTTGAAAATAGACAAGGGGTAGACGCCAAACAAGATAGAACAAGTTGTTTGCTGCATTGTTAAGCTCAAAACATGTTATATCTTGTTTTTCTTTATGTCTGACGCTTGATTAACAGCGGCGCCAGTTGAATGAAATTTCTATTACTTTAACAAAGATTGTTTGTTTCGCTTCTTTTATGCTCACTGATCGTGTATGGGCAAGATATTTTACACAATGACTTTTCCTGGAATTGTTTTTGCATACGTGTTCTTTTAAAAGCAGGTGTTCGTTTATTTTTGTTGATACCATTGTTACGTTTGCGAACGTGGTTTTTCGTTGTTTCGCTGGAATTTGACTCTGCAGTTGTTTACAGAACCAGTGCAATCTTGTTACTTAGAAAATAGGTCATGACGTGTAAAGTTAATTTACTTCTATAATTTTTGTGCACATTTGTTATCTAATTATGATATTAGACACTAGTAAAAATATCATGCACTTTTACGAAGGTTGAAGTGCGGGTGAAGGAGATGGACTGTTGGCGGAGAATGAAGGCTTATCTTATGGTATTTAGCGCAGTGCATCTACCTCAAGCTTTGAGGTAGAATTTAATTCAGACAGTGATGAAGGATATTGTACTTTTACTGATGAGGAAACTGAAAGTGCTGTACAGGACAGTGAAGTTTCATCTACCACAACGTGTTCTAGTGAAATTGAAAATTCATGCGAATGTGTGAATTACACGATTGATAACCAATGTATTTTAGAAGCTATCGAAAATTGGAAATATAAACACAATTGTCCCTTATTGTGTGCTGAATGTTTGTATAACGTAGGCAATCGCCAGAGGCATCGTTTTGTTACACGATCAGTAGATGAACAAAGATCTTTGAGTAAACGCGCATATAGACTGATAATGGACGCACTGAATTTTTTTCATATTTATACGTGTATCTTTCGAAACATATACATTTTAGTAGAGTTGAATTTTTTTAACATTTTCTTCGCAATTTACTTTTATTCAGAGTGGATGAAGTAAAGACAAAATTAATTGAGAAAGACGTTATTGTAGAACCAGAGTATAAGGAGAGACATATGTAGACTGATAATGATATTGTGATTTTTTCATATTTATAATATTTAGCTTTGAAATTATGTGCATTTTGATAACGTTGATTCTTTTATGAATTTCCTCGCAATTTACTTTTACTCAGAATAGACGAAGTAAAATTTGACTTTACTTTCAAGAACTTTGAATAAGTGAACATATAAAAGTGATTTATTTACACGAAATAAATAAACAAATAAGTGTTTATGTGATTTCACAATGTTGCACAATACCTACCATTCGCGTTAAACTATCTTCATTTTAATCTTTACAAAGTGTTTTTAAGTTTTGAATAGACCATAATTGATATTTCACTATTGTATCCTTTTCCCCCATGTTTTGATGGTCAAAATTTTTTCGTTGTCTCGCACCCTAGGTGCTCGGGGAACATGTTTTCTTTGGTTGTTTCGCATCACCCCCTGATTCTCGGAGGAAGATCCAGGTGTTCAGTGACCTAGTTGAAATTTAAATCTTTAGTCTTGTTGTAACCATGGCACAGAATGGCAGTGAAAATACCATTGTTTACTTACCATCTTTTTTGCCTGCTAAGCCTTCCTGTGGATGCCAATCAAAATGGGTTGATCAACCTTGTAGACTAAAATCAATTCGTAATTAGAACACTGAAGACATTTTGCTTTGTTCCGCATGTGCATTTTGAAACAAGGAGAAAAGTGAGCATGAGTGTATGAGATATTTAATTCATGGAACACACTTTTCATTGGCCTAGTCTATCTCGGCCTGAGTCTGAGATGCCTAAAGTCCGTAAATAAATAATATTTCGTTCACAAGTTATAATTTTTTTTATTGACCTACTCTATCTCGGCCTGAGTCTGAGATGTCTAAAGACCATAAATAAACAATATTTCGCTAATAACTTATGATTCAACATTTTACTGGCCTAGTCTATCCAATTTTTAACTGAACCATGTGATTTTTTAGTTCAGAGATCCTGCACAGCATTCACAAATCAAATATTATTTACGAAATAGACCGAATCATAATGATCCATGCTAGACAAGTTCCTACACAGCCACTGCTAAGTTTCATTTCTACTTAATAAAATAATAAACATTGATTGCATAACCGTGAATGTCAAATAATGAATCCGGTCTGTGCCTAAAACTAAAATCCAAAGATATTTAATTAAGAAGCTCACCTAATTTCACAACTGATCGTTCTGACTAGTTCTCCAATGATTCGATCAAAAATAATTTGAAAATTTAAAATCCTAGTCTTAGTCTTAGTATCTTAATATGGGTCTTATTTCTAAGTAACATAAGAACATTTTTTTCCAAAATTAAAACCTTGTATTCTACTAACGGGTTCAATAAAATAAATGTGGAGTATGGAATTCTGCGCGTATTTTTGGTTTGGGAGCTTACCACAATTTGACAATTCTTGCGCATAAGAGAGCATAGTGCCAGTGGAAGTGATAAACATTTTAAAAATAAAAGTGGTCATATTTAATACTTACAAGAGTCTGCTACAATTATATTTCTCTGTTTCTCTGAATATTACCATCTCTAACTATAAATTCATGGCTTCCGGTCTTGTCCAGGGAAGTATAGACCTCTGCCGAAATTTTTAATTTCATGAGTACAAAATGGAGCTATCTATTTATTAATCTTTCACTGTACTTCGACTTAAAACTTATTAGTTCCAGTCTAATGACAATAATATTTTAAAAATCCATAATTATGATCTTTAGGTTCGACTCCCAGCACAGAGATGGGTTCATATATAATAATCTTCAGCTCAACAGTTAAGGTAGAATCTCATCTTCAAGTAATTGCGAATGGCCACGGATTTTTGAACAAAACATGTATCTAGCAATCATCAAAAGATGTAAATTCTGTGCCGCAGTATATATTGCACATTCCAGAGATTCTAAGTTCAATTCTCGCATTTCCATGACCATTTCCAGAACCATTTCCATGAGCAAATTATTCGTAATACATTAAATCTGCGAGTCAGGAATCGGTCCATAATTGATATAATTAAGAAAAATTCGTAAGCAGTTTCACAAAATAATGTTTTGTACCCGTCAAAGAAATATATTTAATCAAACAACACAATAAGAATGATTTATGTAAATTCCAAAATAATAAAAGCATATTTCCAACTTGAGTTGCATAAAGCACAAGTAAATGTTAACAGAAAAATATTTCCAATCAAACGTACCGTGTTCGAATCCCAGCTGGGGCATGAATATTTGTGATTTTCCCTAAATGTTGAAGTTTGAAATCAGAGTATCTATTTTTCTATTTTAAAAAACAATAAATAGAAAATAAATAAGACTACTTACTTTTAATACGATAAAATGTAACTCAAAGTTCAACTTTCAACTATAAAATTCACATCAGAACAAAACAACTTGTTCGCTCACTTTCAAAAGCAAAGTAGGCAAAGAATAAAGCGTCAACGCCGCTTGTCAATATATATAATAATTATATTATATATATATATATATATATATATATAATATAATTA
>JAGDQP010062889.1:0-11806 GCA_022664845.1 Lepisma saccharinum
AAAAAAAAAAAACGATCTATGTCCAAATCACTATTTGAACGAAAATTTATAAACGGTGAAGGTAGTCACAGAAATGAGATGATTTGCTCTGAAAGTAAAGGATCAGCTTTTTGTGAACCATGTTTGATATTTAATGAGTCATATATCTCAAGCTGACGATAAAGATGGTTCCAATGGTTGGAAAAACATAAATGCGTGCATGTCATCATGAAAATTCGCCTATACACAAGTCCTCAGTTACTTTAAAAGCAAGAGGTATTGTTGCTCTCAGTCGTGTTGATAAAAGGCTTACACAACAAGTGGATAAAGAAACCTACTATTACATAAATGTTTTAAAACGAGTTGTTGTGGCTATTAAAGCCTTAACATCAAGAGGACTCGCTCTTAGACTGAACGAAATTTTAGGTTCAAGTAGGAATGGAAACTTCCTTATATTCATGCCATGTGAGGCACATTCATTAAATCTTGTTGGAACAGTCGCTACAGAATCATGCACAGAAGCTTACTACTTTTTTATGGTGCTGCAAGAGGTATGTGTATTTTTCAGAAAGTCTACTGAAAGATTGGAGTGATTCATGAAAGAAATGTTTAAGAAGACTGTAAAGAATGTTTGTCCAACTCGTTGGTTAGCAACAGATGATGCTTATCGAAGTTTAAGAGACTTCTGGGAAGAAATCCAAAATGCTTTGACATACATATACAATGATGTTACTGAAAAAGTAACTACTAGGTGTGAAGCTCAAGGAATTCTTCGATGACTTGAGCGATTTGAAACAGTTACTCAAAGTGGATATGCAGAAGTTTTGACGGTGCGAGATCTGTATTGGTCACTTGAATATCATTTCAGTGAAGAGAGAAACAACTTTGAATTATTTGAAACAATAGTAACGGATTTATCAAAAACTACTGTGTACGCAAAAGACAGTAAAATACAGCCTAAAAGGATAGTTTGGCATGATGAAGACAGAATTGGAGAGCTAAATTTTACTGAAAGAGACAATCTCAGAATAAATAAACTCTGTTTCATTTATTATTGATATATTCATTAGTGAATTCAAGAAGAGATACTTATAACGAGTTTCAAGAAAGGTTCTACTTTCTGACAAATTTAGTGGTCAACGAGGCAAACACAGAGGAGACCTTTAGGAAGATTGCTAAAAGTCTTAAACTGACCTACAAAAGCAATTTGGATTTGGATTTCGTTGAAGAATACTTTCACTTTCAAAAGCACTGCATGGCAGGAATAGAACATTCATCAGAGAAATCACTGCAACGAATTTCCAAATTTCTAAGGTTTAATTCCTTACAAGTTGTTTATCCAAATTTGGACATCGCACTTGAATAACTTTGTACATACCTACTACAAATTGTACCGGGAAATGCAGTTTCTCCTACCTCAGAAGAGTTAAAAAATTATCTTAGGTCAAGCATGTCTGAGGATAAATTAAACTCTCTCGCTATATTGTGTATTGAGTCGGAAACAATCCAACAATTTTCGTATGAACACATAGTACATGAATTTGTTGTTAAAGTCTCGTAGGAAAGTTATTTGAACCTAGCAGTGGACTTCACAAGTTATATCCGTGACTTACTGGTTTAATATCAAAAGAGGCGCTCACGAAGAAGAATCGGTGCTGGTTGATGAACAAGGAGTTGAGGAAGAGACTGATTAAATCTTTTGTATGGAATAAAAACATGAATTCTACAAAAAAAAGTGAGGAAGAAACATTGGAAGCCTTTGAAATCTGGCATGGAGAAGAATGAAGAAAATCAGCGGTATACAAAAGATGCGAAAAAAAGAAGTTCTGAAAGGAACAGGATAGGAACGAACAATAATAAAGGCAATAAAGAAAAGAATAAAATACTGATTGGGACATTGATGTCGCAGAGATTATATACTAAGGAATGCAATTGAAAGTAAGATTGAGGAAAAGAGAGGAAGAAAACGAATCCACCTCCTTTATAGCATTAGGGAAAGTTAATTGCATGTTGAAATAAAAGGAAAACGCAAGATCGGGTGATAAATGTAGAGGGCTTAGCTCGCTTTGAAGAACCTGCCCCTTTGGACTGATGATAATTATGATGTTGAAAGTACTGCAAAAAGAAGTATTATAAGTTATATCACAACAATATACACTTTAATAAAATTTGTATTTAGCGCTTCTTTATAACGTATTTTTTACATACATATTTAAACCGAAGAGATATCACATCTGAAGATGGTCTCAGGTATGAGAGCGAGAAGTAATATTTGCTGAATATGGAGCTTTTTTCTCAAACGAGTATATAAAAAAGTAAATACATTAAAATTTAGGTGCTCTGAGCACAATTATGGTATTATTAAAATAGTTCTAAGTAGTCTGATTTGATTTCCACAACACTTACGCGTTCAGTGATTGTAAATGTTATTTTTATCTGAATCTCGCGGACTTCTTAAAAACCATCCACTTACCCCTTAAGGTTAGGAACCCCTAACCTAGACGATACAAGTCTAACAGTTCCGCTGTTTTCAGTGGAAGGAATGAAGTACATAGCGGCCAGGGTCTAGATTTTAGGTACCATTCTGGTCCCGGTATCGCCTGATGGGACTGAGGAAAGCCCTGCGAATGTTATTCAGTCAACATGACCAGCATGTGATAGACTCGAATCCGTGCCCTCATCTCTGTACATATCCAAATTCAGCGATCGTTATATTGTTCTGTATTTCAGTTTCTATAAAAGCGAAGGAAAAAGTAATTTCCTCATTGTTGCGGTTTATACATATACAAGTCTTTTTTTATGCTACCTCCCGTCACATAACTTCAACTATTCGCCCTACAATAGAAGATTAAAAGAAGCTGAAATATGCAGTTTAACGTTAATTGACCAATCGCTAGATGGGAGGCTATCATTAGTTTAGTTTCTTGTTTTACATTGGAAATATATGATATCTCAGTACCTAATTTAATTATAAAATAATACACCCCTTTTGATACCCCTCCACTTTTCCTGACCTCTGTTCTGCATTATAATATTTCGTAGATAGTAGTTTTACTTAGCTTTGCGTCTGTCATTATTCTAAAACTGTTTATGCTCCACCTAACATTCATTTGAATGGAATTTGATTAAACGTAATACAATTTAAAGTTGGTATTGTGCATGTAACATAGATATTGCAGGTGTAACGTTGCGTTGTTACGTTGGCTATGTGAAAAATTACACAATATATTCTTTAGTATCTTGTACACGATTATATACTATGAATCTTTGATATAAGTCATTGTATGCTTAATGATAATGATTATTAAAAAAAAAACAACTTAATTTGCACAAACTCTCCTACTATGGTAGGTAAGATTGCGCATGGGTAGGAGAGATTGCGCATGGGTAGGAGAGATTGCGCATGACACTAAGATAACATTCGATAGTACGACCCAAATAGGAACTACTTGTTATTCAAAACATTATAAACTGTTGTATTACAAAAAGTAATTAGTTAAAGCAGCCTGAATATTCCTATTAAATGTTAAATTTCTTACTCTTCGGAGTGTTTATAAACTTTACTAATACAATCGTAAGTGGACAGAATAAAATAATTATATCCTCTTCACACACACAGTGTATTCCTCCGTCAAATAGTGGGCTAGGATTAAAAGTGATACCAAAATCTACCACTGATTTATACATAACTTTGCGCGCTTCTTTCATTGTATTAAATAAAATGTATTGTGCAAACTCTCCTACTTTACGCTTGACACAGCTATCTTAATTAGGGTGGAGAGTTTACCCACCACATAGCTTGGTTGCCAAATTTCCAGAATGACCGCAAACTGCGTACAACACTAGTTCTGACAACGAACTAGCTCAGATACACCATGATTTATAATTATTTAATATTAACACTTTTGCTTTGAACATATACACAACGCTTACGAAAAGTCAAGCAATTCACTTGTGCATAAAATTGATGATAAGTTTCAGGGACCACCTTCTATCGACACAGAAATTTAACTGACAAGTGTGTCAGTAACGTATCCACATGTCCTTCACTCACATGTCAGTCCAATTCCTTCCCGCCTTTCCAGGACCTGTGCAATTTCTCCTACCGCGCAAACTTTCCCAGCTTTACCTTATGCTTAAAAAAAATTCATTTGCCGGAAAAAAATGGAAAACTCTGGTTCATTCCTCAGAACAGCGCCCTCCCCTCGCGACAATCCTGCATTCTCCACTGGATTTTGTAGATATCAGTACTGAGAAGGGACAGTTATCTACTAATATTCATGATCAAAATTGGTGTCTGATGAACGATTTTCGAATATTGACAATTGGGATGAAATGCGGTACAGCGATTCAGAACGAAATGATCAAACTACATTTTCCAATTTTACCACCCAATAATGTACACAAGGAGCATACTAGGGTGTTACATAAGTTCGCGACCACCTATTGACATCCTTATTCTCGTGTTTTTCTGCTCCTCCTTAATATTTTACCCCAACGTATACAAATCAAATAAAAAATCATAACTACCCTACTTTTTGAAAGTTACAATGTACAGAGTGACTGTACTAAAATACCGCTTCGGAGCCGCCATTTTAAAAATTGCTGACATAAATGTGTTCCCTTGATCTGAATGTGTTGAAATTTTTATTATGCTGCACTCTGGGACGTTATTGTTCGTATAAAGTAGGAGATACTTTTGTTCCAATTTGTTCTCGGTTCAATGGTAATTCTACCACAGTAATATATTCAAATCAAACTTTTATTAGCAAACATAAGCCATTAAAGAAACAAATATTTTAGAGAGATAACACCTCGCAACATGTCAAGGTCTTGGCATTAGCCGTTACTTCACGTGGCAGTGACCCTACTTAACAATTTTGATACTTCTATCCAATGACTTTTGCCATTTGAATGTATTATTCTGTCACACAAATAAGAACTTAATATGAGGTCTTGAGAGTCCTATTCATAAAAATAACTGGAAAATCAAGAACAATATTGAAATTTGGAAAAACCAAACCGTTTATAGCCATGGACAGACACCCACCAGTGAACTTTTTGAGATTTTGAAACGGCTTCATTTACGCAAGCAATTTGAAAACCCTTAAGATACGACGTCATAATCCAGGATTTCAAGTTTCTCATCTAAAAGATTGACAGATATTCGTAAGAGTTATCAGAATCGCTTTCCAAAATATTATTATTACATGTCATTCATTTCTTATTTTAAAATATTTTTTTAGAAAGTGGGGCGTGAGTAATGGATCTTGTTAAGAACACAACACACATTATTATGTATTATGAACATAAGAGATTGCTTCTGTACACATCGAACTTATGAAATGAATAGGCAAATAAATAGGACCTACAATTTCTTGCTCTTTGAAACAACTAACAAATGATAGTTATCAATTATTTAAAAAAATATGCAGACTTTAACAAGGAATCCTTACAATCTATGTGTACAAATACTTTATTTAACGGAACCAAAATTCAAATAACGTAACAAGATTCTTGTTGTAGCACCGTTGAAACTCAATGTGTTAATTGCACTTGGAGACAACTACATAAACAATGACTGTATATGGTATACAGGGTTAATTATTTTCAACAAATGTGTCAGTGTAACCTTTAAACAATAGAGTCACATGTCCTCACATATGCAAATATAAACAAATGTTGTAAAAGATTTCTGAGTTAACAAACACATTAAGAACTTGTCTATCCTTTGCACTTTTCCTCCAAACGCTGTAGCAAAATCGATCATCATTAATCAAAGTTTCCTTGTTAGCAGTTTGTGAAATTGAGCCCAATATACTAAATTACAATCACAAATTGGAGAAAATGAAGTGGAAAAAAAAATATTCGCAAATTTCAAAAAGAAAACTTGAATCTGAATGTTTTGCTTGAGCTAGATTCGAGCTTGCAATGTCTTTACAGTGCTGATGAGAAGGCCGTCTGAAGTGATCCAGCGTAGTTTGCTTGACCTGTTTCAATTATTATTTAATATATATATATCCCTCCTTATACTATGTGAATAGTTCAAAATTGATTTTTGAACAATGAGAGTATTTTAGTTTTAGTACCAATCAACAAGAAAGGTTGATAATGAAATTTTGTGGTTTTCTAAATTCATCCCTGATTAGAAAATATACACAACGTTTATCAAAATTCAAGCAATTAACTTGGGTCGTAGACGTAAAATGATGTTGTTTCAGCGACCACCTTCCTTCTATCAACACAGGAATTTAACCGACGAGTCTACCACTAACGTATTCAATTGTCTTTCACTCACAACACGTCAGTTGAATTCCTTCCTGTCTTTCCAGAATCTGTGCAATTTTCCCTACCGCGCAATCTCTACCGGCTTTATCTTTCGGAGTTGTTATGTTTGTGGCAAATTTGACAATAGAACCGTTAAGTACAAAATTGTGATATCCCAAGTAAATTAGGTTTATTAGAAAATTAATACGAAACTGTTAGAATAAAATCGTTAATAAAAATGACATTTATTGTAGTTTAAAAGTGTTTATGCTAATCTAGAATGAAGTAATGACGTCACACCCCAATGGATTCCTATCCGGATTACAGTTATTCTTCTAAATTGTACTGATTCTTACCCATGCCCATTTTCAATATTCATATTTATTTGGACTTTATCCATTCGACGACTGAGAATTATATTGTCGTATCTCCATAGAAATTTAATAGCAGATACAACAATATAATCCTCTGCCGTCGCATTGTCTTCCAAGGTATTAGATCTGTATTTCTACTCCAGTGTGGAAAGAACTCCTCTTCTTTCGTCTTCAGATACTTTTCGCAATAGCCTGCGGCTGAATTTGAACCTGGAATCTTGTAATTTACAGTCCGTCGCTTTAAGAAGCGTATATATATATTTCGCTCCACCCCCACCCCCCATTTTTATCATTTTTCAAAATATTAAAAAAACTAAGCACTATCAAAAACGTAAGCGTATAGCACACTAGAACTTACAAATTACTATGAAATACAATGGAATGCGATCTCGAGAACTTGTCCGAGCGTAATAGTATTTTACGATAGAATTCAGATATATGAAGGCTGATAAATATGCAAATTGCCGGTATGGGACGCTAAAATTAGTACAATACACATAGGGCCGTGGAGGACTTTGCATTTTAATCAATTTTAAACAAATCCCGGGGAGACACTTGTGCCTTGTGAGACCATCTTCTTATGAGGTGTCATGAATTTGAATTTAAGGCATTTAGGCATGTAAGGCTCAGGCCGGGAAAGGGAAGAGGAAAGGATTCGGGAAGGTGTCGGCCAGGGCTTCTGTTGAAGGTGCCATCACGAAATTTGCCTGGTATAACTGAAGAAGAACCTCAGTCAGAATGGTCGCCCGCTGGGATCAAATCCAGGATCTCTCGGATACTACGCCAACGCTCCATCACTGAGCTACGGCGGCTTGGTGGGTGGGTGTCGTGTCTATGCTTAAATATTGGTATGTGTGGCTATCATCCTTTGGGAGGACTTAGGCGTGAAAGTAAGATATGAAATGAGCCCTTTACTCGCTCTGGACAATCACTAGTTTTATAAGTGAATTCGACATAAGCTAGAAACACATACCGGCCACATATTAATTAAATTAAATTTATTTATATATTATATTTGTGTTTGTTTAACAAAAAATGTTTCAGTAGATGGCGCCAACAATAGATATTTGTCTACTTGTATGCTACACCTTCTAAATAAAATGTACCTTCTTTGGAAGTTTATTCTATGGAAATTAATCATTATGTGAAAAAAATCACCGAATTCTTCTCAGTTACTTCGAACTGTATTCAGTTTATTTGCGGCTATTCTTTCTCCAGCAGTTACAAGTTTTATATTTTGTCTTCAAGAGATAGTAGATGTCCGTGATGAAGACTGGCTTGATGTTGTTCAGAATAGAATCCCATGGTGAAGGTTTGTTACTGGGGCAGTGAACTTGCGAATTCCGTAAACCATAAAATTATTTAGTTAGAAAAGCGGTTATAGTCTACTTTATTCTTAAAGAAAAAAAAATAGTCGCAACCGATCCTTTTGATTTATTATCATTTCAGTTTCCTCATATGTTATCTTATATTGCATTCTAGTAGAAAATGTAGCAATACATAAATGGCATTCCAGACAAATCTTCAAAAAATTAAAATTATATATAAAAATTAATAATATCGAAAATAACATTGAACACCAGACATGTTTTGTTAAAACTCAACTTGAAGATAACTTGAGTATGGGTTACAGTTCGAGACACCTGCTGAGGAACAATAGACATAAAAAAAAGTTCTATGTAGTGGCACAGTGAAGCTATGACAGGAAGTGTTTCCAATTGTGTAGTACTAAAATGCCTTACTCAAGCAGGTAGCCTGACACAGCAACAGTTGTTGAATTGAATGAACTGCCAGAGAAAAGAAAGAAAAGCATCACATTCGATGTCTGCATGGAAATGTAGGTTACTAGGTAGTATCAAGACACACACGTAAATTACCATGTTTTAAAGATCTTCAGAATTGTACTAAAACTGCATACTATGCACAATTTCACCATAAGCTAACATTGCAGTACATATTCTCGTCGCGTTGTATGGAATAAGGAGGAGCATCTATTTTAATTCATGTTCACAAACTGCTGAAGATGTAGGAAGTTGTAGATGAATGAACAGTGAGAAGAGAAAAACATAAGTTCGTAGCATTGTAGATCTCATTGATCAGTAATTCTAAACGAAGAGTGAACTATGCGTATAAAAAAGAAAAGTAGAGTCTACAATAATCAAGAACAACGAACTGTATAGGGAGAAGAAGGGATAGTAATAGAGGGAGCGGCAGAAGTGTCATCTAGCGTAGATGATCGGGACAAGACATAACTTTTCTGAACTCGTCGGGAGAATGTAGACTAATACGTGGATATCTGAATTGGAGGGAAGTGGGATATAACAAAAATTCATGGACGTACAAATCAATCAGGGACACGTTGAAAATGGTCACAAGTACCACTAGAGTAATGATATAGCAAAATAGCGACAAGGCATCTTGAGACACAATAAAAACTTGAAAAAAGTAGAAATAGAAATAAAGGAACTAAAGATGAGCGACAGAGACTTTCAGTGGTAGGGAATATTTTATTGTGCAGGGAAAGTTGGAATAAACCCGGTTGAATTATCCTGAATACAGCGAAAAACAAGGACTTCGAATCAAGAAAGACAATAAGAAATTTAGTAACGTAAACCTGAGAGAGATTGGATAAATCGAGTGACTACAAGAGTTCGGTGATGTAAAGTATTGGAGAGATGGACAGAGAGAAGAACAAACTATGTATATTATATAGAAAAAGAAAATATACATCTTGGAACATTAGTTAAGTAAAACATTTGTGAATTGAAGAATATCATCAAAAGTGCGATAGAACGAAAATAGTGAAAGAGAAGAATTAACAAATAATATCGTGCAATTAAATATGAAACATTAGATTTTTGGTGGCTTTTTGTACACATGTCTAAAAGGATTGTAATTTTGTGAAAAATAAGTGCAAAAAATGTGTGCAAGAAGTGCTCGGAATTGATTTTTCATTTCTGGTTGACAATCTTATACACTTGTTCTTCCATGTTTCATATATGTCTTGAACATATTCAAAATATGTTCTAAAAGAAAACAGGATCACATCATACATCAAACATGTTGCACATCAAAGTTCAACATATCCTACTACAAATGTGATGGACTCAATTTGCCCTCAGTGGCGCGGGTTCTTAGGGCATTAGGCTATCGTGGAGATGATCCAGGTTCTATTCTCGGTCCTTGCAATATTTGTTTGTATTTCCAACATTACGAGAGGCTCTTATTAATACATCTTGTATCAGTAAGGTATATTATAAACACACCTTGTGTCGATACCAGATGTTTTCGATACTTGATACCAGAAATTGTCGATACTCGATACCGATACTTATTTCTGACCTTCGATACTTTCTTCGACATTGTTGTACAATACAAATGATACATATTTAATTAAAAGTAATATATAAATTAGAGATGGATCGAAACCAGAATTTCTCCATACTCGATACCGGTACTTATTTCTTCTGACTTTCGGATCAAGTCGGCCTTTATCACGCTTTTTCTGCTACTTCTAACTGCTTTTCTAATGAAGATTATGCTCATTAGAGCCAGTCGGATTTGAGATATAAACTATAGGCACACCCAGGAACATTGCTCTCTCTCTCTCTCTCTCTGAAACACAGAGAAAATATTAAGAAACCAAGTATTATTATATGGTGTTTTTAAAGATTGATGGGCTGGCAATTGTTTTGTAGTTTCGAAACTCTGAAAAGCAGCATGTATCCGCCATGAGGCCGTTCTATCCCTCTATTTTTCACGCACATTTGACCGACACAACTAATTCTACCTCTTCGTATTTTATGACGGTACGTGAGTATCTATATGTGTGTTGCGTGTGTGAGAGGATAATCTAGTCATAAGGGGTAGTGAATTATTGAAAGTATGCGTAACTTGCGCATGCTCTCAATTTGTTTTATATTGAGGTCAGGAACACATTTGTAGAAAACAACATCCTATTAGAGGATCCGTAAACAAAGAGACAGGGAAATTGACAATGGAAAAGGAATTCAACCGATGTCCCCGAATATCTTCGTTTAGCTCCAGCACAGACGATGCCAGGCGTCGAAGATCTAAAGGACAATAAAATTTATCACCAAAACATACTTTTCTTAAACAATTCGTACTCAAAAGTGAGAAATAATTTTATTTATGGATGACACAAAAGAAAAGCAAAGACCGCACTCATATACAGTTACTTTATAAATTCTTCAATTGGCGCGCCCCATGATTTTCTTTTTAGTCATGCCTAAACGTTTCTTTTTTCTTTTTAGTACGAATTTTTAAAGAGAATTGTCTTTTAAAAGTTTTTATTACTTTTTCTAGTTATTTCGGTCCTCAATCGGATACTTTTTTCTCAAGCTGACGTCACCCAAATCCTCAAATGTTCTGCAACCAGTCAAACTATCGTTGTGCGATAGTATTTATTTCAGGATAAAGAAGTTCTTACTAAAAATATGGTTTTAAAATATATGAAAGTAACAATGGAATATTGTATTGTCACCCGACTTACGTCTCTATGCAAAATTTTATCATTGTATGACGTCGGGAAATAAGTTAAATTAGCATTGCAAAATTTGAGGACACAACTAAAAAACAGAATGTAAAAAACAAATATAGGATGGGGTGAGGGGGGTAAAATCGGACACTTTTCTGTCTCCACTCTTTTGTGTGTGTGTAAAAATGCTTTCATTAAATGTTCAATATTTCTAAAACCGTTATGAATTTCTTGTTCTACACTTCTTGAATTTTATATCTCAACTTATAGAGATAGATCGATAATAGAATTTCGCGATACTACCGATAGTTATTTCTAACCTTAGATACTTGTATTCGATTTTTAATATTCAATACTTTTTTTCACAATGTCCTTCAATGTATTAAATAGTACATACATTATTTAAAATTAAAATGTAAGTGCATTGCTTTTCTATAATGTAACTCTGTCCTGAGATGACTAAAGTCATGAATAAAATTCAATTGAGGAAGCCTTAAAATGTAAATTATAGGCCTAACGTTCTACCATGGGACAGAGAAAGATATTAGTCTAAAAATATCAAAGTATCGAAAAAGTATCGGGGTTCATTAGTAATGTATCGATCGATGGTGGAATCGAGGTATCGAAAGTATCGAGAAAGTACCCATTTCTAATTTTGCAAATAAATTTATATTATAAATTTTTAAAA
>JAGDQP010062890.1:1506-11805 GCA_022664845.1 Lepisma saccharinum
TGTCACCAAATAATATTACAGACATTTTTAATGGCAATACTTAAAATTGCATGATTTTATTGTCAGAAATAATTATACCAAGAAATGAAAGAGGTAAAGTATTTGGTAGCGTTTGTTTTATGTTCAGGAGGTCCTGGGATGGATTCCCGGTGACAGCTTATCCTTACTGAGTGAGGTTTGCCTATAAGTTCCATGAGGCGAACTCTGGGATGGGTCTTGAATAATACAATGAAACAATATAAAAGAGTAACTGTTAGAAAAAATACAAACAGAAAAAATACTTTTTTTTCGGTTAAAGTAACTAAAAATGTAAATTCTCTGCTAAACAGCTATTTATCTTTGAAATACATCATCTCAATATTTACAATAAATAATTAATTATTTTAACTATCAGAGTAAAATTATTGAAAAGATGTGTGTGTGTCAGGAATTTATAAGGGAAAGTTTATAGATAAGGTTTCTTTTACTTAGCTTCCTGCTAACAGAAGCTTAAAATTGCGATGTGTTAGGTCAGTTATATATTTACCGTTTAGTTTTTCCACCAAGCTCAGTGGTACGCGTACCATAGGTTGAGAAATCGTGTCCTAGATTACACATTTTGTTCTTATTGATTGTGTTAGTTTCTTTTTTACAATCTTTTCTTTAATTCATAATGATTTGTGGTGTCCTCAAAACTTGCAACGTTAATTTTAACTTGTTTCCTGACGTCATACAATAATGAAATTTTGTACAGCGGCGTAAGTCGGGTGATAATACAATATTCCATTGTTACTTTCATATATTACGATATATTTATATATTTTAAAAGCATATTTTAATGTTTTTTTTAAAAATATATACTTCTTTATCCTTAAAAAATACTAGACTGCAACGATTATAAGTTTCACTGGTTGCAGAACACTTTAGGATTTGGGCCACAAAATATAAGTTTGAGAAAATGTATCTAAACTCCGAAATAGCTTGAAGAAAATAATAAAAAGAAAAAACTTTTTAAAGACATACTTTTCTTAAACAATTCTTACTAAAAAATAAAATAAAAATTTGTTTATGCATGATCAGGTGGAAAAGCATGGGGCGCGTCAATTCAAGAATTTATAAAGTGACTGTATATGAGAGCGAACCCCATGCTTTTCGGTTTCTTTACTTTTTAGTACGAATTGTTTAAGAAATCTTATAAAAGATTTTTCACTAGAAAAGCACTTTCCACTGTAAGTTCGTCATTTTTTTTCTAAATATACACACAAATTGATCCAGGTGGTTGAGTTTAATCCAATCAGTGTTAGCGAGGAAAATGTTGTCATAAATATTCCAGCAAAATCCCTGAGGTTCAGGAAAATTCAATCATTATCTTGTCGTGCCCAAAATCATTAGTTTGGTGTAAAATTGCATTTTCCTTTCATTAACATTTTTTTCTATAAATTATTTATTTTATAAACTTCCTACAAAAATAACTTGTTTTTAAAACATATGCCTTCATGTCTAGGTTCACATATGTGCATATTCTGAGAACAACAATCCTATCTCTAATTTCATGGGACAGAAGCTGGCAACATTCAAGGTTTGAAACTTTCAGAACATAGATTGCTGGTTCACATACACTCAAACTTACATGAACCTGAGACCAGAAAGGATTACATTGTCCTTTAATTTGTAGCCAAGTGTAACAATGACCAGGGCCAGATTTACCACTAGGCCCGGGCCTAGAGGAGCAACTTTCACAGGGGCGCACTTTACAAGGAAAAATTAGAAATCACTATTCAAAAGGTGAGGGAAAAAACATTTTTGGCAAAAACATTAAGGACCATGTATGGGGAGCACCAAACATCATCACCTTTGACCCGGTCGACCCTCGTACACAACTGACTTTATAATGTCTAGGTGGGAAGGGGAAAATGACGAGAGATGTTACGGGGGAAGAGTCGGGGCGCTGGTAGTCATGGGCCTAGGGCGCCTAGTAGCGTAAATCCTGTCCTGACAATACCTCTCTACTGGTTTTGTAGTAGAATACCTAATAATAGCTTCCAGAACCATACTGACCACACAAGGACCATTCTCGACCGTATGCATCATACTAAAACCTTTCTGTTCCAGATCCTTGTGGGCACTTTCTGTTCGAGACACATTTCGTCAATCATACCGGTAAGCGATGTGAAACTCAACTTTGGAACATCGAGTAATGATGTCCTGCAGTTCAATTTGACTATGCAAATAGCGCTGTGTTTCTAGTCTATGTAAAATATAGCTTCAGATCTTTCAAATACAGAGTGTTCACAAAATAATGGTGCAAACTTTGAAAAGTAATTGTTTACATGAAAACAAGAAAAAACGCCCTTTGAAGAAATTTCGGAATCTGATTAGTTTCGGAGAAATAAACGCTGAAAGTCACGGCAACATCGTCACAAACGACGTCAAAGCTTTACACATGATGACGTAAGCAGTGTCGGGTTAGCAAATCACACTCTAACCAGTACCCTGTACCCGATACATCTATTTAAGTAATGCTTTTTATTAAGGGAGTGCCTGTGTATTTTGCAACCTAAGAATTTCATTGTGAAAGAATTTAATGGGTTTAATAGGACACGTATAAAAATCTCCAATAAGCTGCATTCGCCAATCAAACATAAACTTAAATAAGATAGGCTATATTGGGGACTACTTCGAGTGTGATTTACTAGACCGACCCCGCTTAGGCCATTAAGGATATGACGTCATTTGTGACGATGTAGCCATGGCTTTAAACTCCTGTAGCTCCGAAACTAAGTAGATTTCAGAATTACTTCAAAGAACTTTTTTGTTGTTTGAATGTATTTCAGCGGCACCCTGTATATCACCACGTAAGTCAATAAAGAAATGAATAGATTTTAAGAAAATATTTGTGGAGATGCACAGGCAGCTTATGACCTCAGCCTGTCATGTCTAAGGGATGACGTCCTGGACTACCAGTCTTCTGGGCAAAAGAACAAAGAGTATAGCGGAAGGGGATTATTTGAGATACCATCGTGGAAAACTGACGAAACTATTTACTCAGCATGAAGGACAGCAGAGTTCGAACTCACGTGCCTCCCCTAGCTCGAAGGTCCCGGGTTCGAGTTCCGGCAGGGGTATGGGTGTGGATTTTAATAGCTAAGGGACGAATCGTGACGGGTCGAAGTCCAAAGTTACTAGACTGGGCCATATAAAAATAAAGTTTACTGAAGTTTACGTGCCTCCCCTGTGTCGATAAAATATCGAAATATGTCGAGTGATTGATAATTAAAAAAAAAAAAAAAAAAAAAAAAAAAAAAAAAAAAAAAAAAAAAAACTAATTTCTGGAGCCTGACAGCGTATTCTCGTCTCGGTAAGGAAAATGTCTTAGCAAAACACCCCGGGATTTAATTTCCCCTACCCACGCGTTCATTCTAGTCCCCTTTCTTCTCTTCCCCGTTTGTCTTCCCAGTTTAACCCACTCCAATGTTTTAAATGTTCATGAGCTCATTCTCGACATTTATTTACTTACCGGGTTACGTTAAATGCATTTTTTACTTCACATTCTCTGCTTCAAGACGAAAGACCGAGTTGGCTTTTTAAAGGTGATAGAATGTTCATTGCTCTTCGTTTTTCAGTATTTCCAACTCCAGTGCTTAAAATTATCGTACCATGAAAGGAAAACTTACAATTTTGAGCAAACTTTGGATTATTATTTCTTTCCAGTATGGATGTTCTAATTTTGTGTAGGAAATAATTACTTTTCTTCTTCTTCAAGAAATGCTTTATTTTCTTCAATTCTGATCCCTAATATTGCTTTTCAATTTTCTTTTTTTTTTTAAATTGATTTTCGTAACTATCCACATTCCCATAAATTAAGGAATTTTCAGATAAAATCACATTTCCTGAAAAAATAGAGAAGCACGTATGCATTGTATAGTCAGTGATAAACGTTCGTACCCTGTCGTAAATCTTTTCCTGCAAATATCTTTGAAATATCTAGACCAGTGGTTCTCAACCTTTTTTTGTTCGCGGCACACTATCCTTTGTAGTGCGTTCCCGCGGCACACTAACGTATGAATTGAACACCATGCAGAAGACTTCGTCACTAATATTTTTTTTATTGTAAGACGTAAATAACAAACCAATATTTTCCCTGTAAAATAAGTATGTGATGGTACCTACAAAATAGGCCCTGACCGTCTACCTTCCAACATCCTCTTCCTCACCCTCAGATGCCTAAAGGCTTTAAAATACATTCGATTCAATTCAATGAGATAGATTATGATAGCACGTCAGAAAAAGGTTTAAAGAAATAAGATTACTTTTGCTTTCGTTTAAATATTGGGCTATAAACCAAGATAGACGTAGAAGTCAGTAGTTCATTTTTACCCGCTCGTTTTCTTTTTGCGCTCTCTCCTGTGTATGTGTTTCTGTGTGTTAGAGAGACAGACAGAGTGTGTGTGTGTGTGTGTGAGAGAGAGAGAGAGAGACAGAGAGAGAGAGAGAGAGAGAGAATTGGGGAAATTCGTAAACAGTTTTCGTCTACGCACAGAAACAAATTAGGAAAGTTCGAAGCAAGTTTTTGGCAATGTTTCGCTGACGGGCACAGCGGGAGCAC
The DNA here is from genome assembly GCA_022664845.1 of Lepisma saccharinum. NCBI lineage: Eukaryota > Metazoa > Arthropoda > Insecta > Zygentoma > Lepismatidae > Lepisma > Lepisma saccharinum. The sequence goes on from JAGDQP010062890.1 coordinate 6,092, forward strand.
CCTACATTCTATGGTTTAAGTAGTTTCCCAGTTTCTCTCTCTGTGTCTCTCCCTCTTTCCCCCTAGTCTCATGTGTTTAACTGTTGGGGCATCATGCAAAGTACAGGGATCAAAGCTTGCCCTGGTTTCGTGTGAAAAGTTCGCTTTCCCCAAAAGGACAAAGTACAGAAGCCATCCTGACAACAACAGCCACTACAAAAGAGGATTTAATATTTGGAAACTTCTCCCCAATAACTTCAACGTACATCGACCACATTAATAACAAACGCACAGTTTTTCCTATTTTTTTTTAAAAAAAAACAATATGTGAAGTACTATGGATTCGTTGTCGCGTGTGTGTAGATCGAGCTGAATGATTGCAAAATTGGTTTTTAATACTAAATTATTTAAGTTATCTAGGTAGACCTTTCTACGATGACTAAAAAATAAACAAGATAATTAAGATTTTAAGTTTATTCAAGAATATTTTTTTAATGCAGTGATGGTGCTCGCTTTAGTTTTATTTCTTATTTATTCCAATCTTCTAATATACAGAAAAAAGCCTTCTAGAAGGTTCTGCAGAGTGGTATTCGTTTCTCAAGCCTTCCAGAAAGTTCTACAGCGACTTCTATTCGACTAAACTTGGGCTTTAATGTCATCCGGACAGTCACCAATCAGCTATGCATGTGGGGGCTGAAGTTGGACCTAAATGGCACCGAGAGTGCTACCATTCATCTCAGCGACCTTGAAAACTATAGATTTGACACTAATATCGGTCGTTTCCGATTATTTTTACATGTCACCTTTTTACCAACCCCCACTCCTATTGGTGATAGGGGTGTCTTACCACCATAGTATTTTTTTTTTCAGATTGTAAGTGATATGTGTACCAAGGTTGAAATTGTTCCAGGCGTTCCAGAGTTATGCTGGAACACATCCACACATACATCCATAGATTTAATTTATATCAACAGGGTAGACAGACAACCATGGATGACTTAAGCCCTCCGAAGTCTCAGGGTTATGGTTTGGTTATGTCAGGCCAGCGTTTTCCCAATAAAATTTCAATCCAGTTGTATATATATCACATGATAGATTTACAATTTATAATTTTCCAGTAAGATACAACATGATACGTAAAGAAAATGCTGGTCATGATGACCACACCACTAGCAGATAACGCTCCATATCCAGTACATATTTGTTGGTGTTCTACTATTTATTTGTTTTTCCATACTTTTGAATCAAACACCATTGTCACATGTCACTTCCGTTATTGTATAGCATCAGCGTATGCAACAGCAATGCCGATCTCGTGTAGCAGAATATTGGATTGTGACGTCATAGTCTAAATGACTTCCACGTGCTATTGCCCTGAGAGGGTAGCAAATGCATGACTTTGCTAACAGTTTCATACATATGTGGCTCAGTCAGAGTGAGAGAGTGTTTTCATTGTTGGTATGCTGTATCTAAAGACCTGGTATCTCGGTTTTATGTTTTCCTGTCCCTCCTCTTTCCCTCCGTTTTCCTTATCAACAATGTAAAATTTTATTTTCCTTGGATGAATGCAAATGATGAAATTAAAGGAATCTATTTTCAGTTATGAAGTTGACAGAAGTACGACCTTGAAGTGGGTGTTTCCCTAAGCAATACTGCCCGCTTATTTCCCTTCGCCTCTATGCTACTACATTAGAACTTCTTCAATGTTATTTTGTTCGTTCCTACGAAAGAAAATTTTGGTTCTAAAATTTATCAATCGCATCCACAGGATGTCAATGGATATTCTTTGTATTAATGCATTGCTTAGTTTGTAATGAACTTACCAAATTAATTAACTATTGTTTTGCTTTACACGTCGTCCCTGTTTGGTCGTGTATTGTTTGTTTTACCTTCCCTCGCCATACAAAAACACATATTAATAATATAGCCCTGTAGAACGATTAGGTAAAAATAACCTAACTACGAAAAACAAAACATAATTTAATTTCGTATACTTCAATCTGAAAAGAATCAGATTAATATAGCCGACAGCCACCAAAGCCGAAACTACAGTATAACTACTCATTTTAAAGTGGGGAAGAGAGTACTTTTGAAATTTGTTTTCGATAAAAAAAAATGCACTCAGATATTCTTTTTTTTAACAGCGTAAATTAGTAATAGGATGGAAGAATACATATCATCGAAGACTTATTTACATCGCATGAACAAAGACTATAGAAATCTTCCTACCTCTTGGGCAATCTTCAAAATAAAAAAAAGAGTACTTAACGTACTAGTCCGACATTCGCTTGGAGGGAACAAGGGTTCGAAACGTATCAGCTGAAACATTTTATTCGGATTACCCTTTCAACTTAATATTGAATTAATTTCCTGGCAATGTTCATGCCATTACGGTCTTCCCGTTGACATTCTTCAATTTTTGGAGAAAATTAAACTCACACATAAAGTACCTTCCGCTTAAGACTTAAAACAACTTTCTCCTTATAAGTACTTTAACTAATCATTTTAGCAATCATCATCACTCAGTTATGGCATATCATCGGAATGAAGCGATCTTAAATATTTCTGTATTTACTTTCGTTCCCCTTACTATTTCTTTATCTCATTTTACAAAACTAAAGATTCCCTTGCGTAATGCATATCTTCACAAACCCAATAATAAGGCGCCGCAGCGCACTCGATTTGATGTATTGATAAATTTGAATATTAATATTCAGACTAGTGGGTGATCTCTATCCATATCTCTCTATTCATCGAACATAACATAAAAAATGTAAGTCTCATTCGCAGGAGAACTTATGACTTTACTTAAAAAGTCCAGAGAGCTTTTCAACTTTGAATTCTTTCGCATCGCTTTAACAATAACTAAGACCTTCTTTCGTCTTTTAATCTTTACTTTGTCTTCCGAACAAGAAACAGGCTAATTTCAACATAAAAAATGCACCTGAGTTCTGGCAACTAAACGAACATTAATTTCTCTCACTAGAAATTACTCTCAACGATTGAATCGCAGAAACCAGTCCAGGGCCTCTGGCTTCCGAATTTACTTTCGAAGTTACATTCTGCTTCACGTAAACACGACTAAACTGAATCGAACAAGATTCTGGCTTTCACTGACCTTTAAGAAAGGGCTGCTTCATTTAAATAGTGTTTGGCTGACGCATCCCGCAGAGCTTCCTATTGTCCAACCAACTCGAGCGATGACAAAAATATCTCACGCTGTAATTTTTCCTCGTTTTGTTGCTGGTTTAAGAGACTGAAAATTTAACGCATACATAGCCTGCTTCATAAAGAATTATTGAACACAATTTCTATTTATAAGAATTAACTAGATTTTGCCCATTACTATCATAGTATTTCAGAAATAAATCTGAAAGAATTATTTAATCATAATTTTAAAAAAATGTACGGTCGGAAACCGGCACTACACTATGAAGTCGAGTATTTTAAATATCAGTTACTAAAATGCCATCAAAATTCAGAAAATTATCATATAGGGATTGCTTTGAGAAATTTTCCGGAAATTCCCCCATTTACTCAGCTGTTTTCTGTAAGAGCTGTTTTCTTCCCCCATCTCTACTTCTCTGGTATCATTCGATATCAGGTTCAATTACAAACAATATCAAGTGAGAATCATAAGTATACGTCAGTAACGGTAGGAATACCTCTTTTAAAGAGATCTCATTAGAACTCGTATGCCACAGCTAATTTTCCACTTACTTCTCCAAATCACAATAATAACTCATGACAAGTACAGAAATAAATAAATAAATAAATATCTTCCAAATTTTTACGAAGTGACCAATATTCCATAATCCATAATTCCAACCTTCAATTATTTGACAATTTAAATATACCTTCTCTTTACATTCCGTTAAGAAAATATGTATTTTGGTTTAAAAAAATTGAGTTTTTGTTTTTTCCTTTACGAAAGTTAATTCAACTGTCACCAGCAGACAATATTCATCAAATTTTCTTAGTACTGCTCATCTGTTATTTCTGTTCTCTCTCTCTTCTTCTCTTTCTTTTATATTTACAAGCGCGGAAACGTGGAGAGACGTTATTACATGCTTTTGCCTATTCTGACGTACCACTCGGATGCGTGGAAGAAATATGTGCATACTGCGTGCTGGGAAAATCTCAACGGGTTGTCACATCTATTTTCTAACCATAAGAGGGAAAGGGTCTTTAAGCCTTGTTGTGAGCCGACAAGCGAGTGCCGAACTTCCATTTGGGTTGGATTTACCAAGAAATCCGCCTCTTCCCATCTTTCTTAACTCACTCCACTTGTGTGCTATACCGCAACTATTGACAGAACTCCGATGATACTTTCAAGCGCGGTGACGGTGATGACGTGTTGGGGGGATGAGGAGGGAATAAACATCTCAATATTCACTTTCAGAAGAGGAAAATGATATGTAAATCTGGCAAGGAAAAATCTTCTTATATCTGGATATAATATACATGTATTATACTTCTCACTTAATGTACACAACATACTCTAATGCTTTTAACGTAACGGAAATCTTTTTTCTTACTTATAGAAGAAGAATATGTAAATTAAAACAAGTTACACTCGTTAATTTAATGTTTAATTTTATGGTTCATATCATACACTTAAGAATATAAAGCTAGAAAGTACACTTGAAGAACTTTTATAGTGTAATTGAAGCTTGTGTAGTGAGATGCATTTTACTTCTTTATTAGTGATCAGGGATTTACTTCAGGAAAAGATGTATCACATTATCAAATACGATAAATATATTGTGTTTTATTAGCATTTGATATACTGGGAAAACATTATATTATGCTTAGCGTGTTGTCATTGAAACAGGTAGAACAAATTAATTGATGTACTGAAATAGTTAGAGGGAAATAAATTGATGTAATGAAAAACTGGAGGGAATTAAATTGGTGTACTCAAGATGGTAGGGGGAAATAAATTGATGTATTCATAACGGTAGGAGGAAATAAATTGATGCACTAAAGAAGGTAGAGGAAAATAAATTGATGTACTGAAAGAGGGAGGGGAAGCAAATTGATGTACCCAGAAAGTTAGGGGAAATAAATTGATGCACTGATAAGATAGAGGAAAATAAATTGATGTACCGAAAGAGGTACCGGTAGGGAGAAATAAATTGATGCACCGAAAAGGTAGTGGGAAATAAAGTGGTATACTGAAAGAGGTAGTGTGATATACTAGGAGTGTGAACTCAGAATCAAGTTGTCAAATAAAGTAAATCCCGAAATCACTAATGAAGGTAAACAGGATATGTATTTGTTTAGTTATTTTCTCGTAGTGAGTTTGGTGTAAAAAGAAAATCAAAATTCAACCCTGTTGTGTTGGAGTGGAAATTTCTGCTACTAGATGTCCAAGGCCTCTAGCCCACCACTCTTCTTGCTGAACAAGGGTTGTTGACTATTCGCGGGGGTTACGCTTCCCACTTCTTGTGAGTGTGTGTATTTGTGACTTGAACTCGTGGTCGTGGTTAAACAGCTCGTGCTCGTGAATATTTCGTGCCAACAATTGTGGTGGAGTTTTAATGTACATATATTGTAATATAATTTGTAAATAATAGAGCTACTAGTACGATATACCTACATCTCTTTCATTTGTGTTTGCATAAACTATTGTAAGTATTCTCGTGGGCAGTGCGTTCCCGCGGCACACTAACGTATGAATTGAAAACCATGCAGAAGACTTCGTCACTAATATTTTTTTTATTGTAAGACGT
>JAGDQP010062891.1:0-11805 GCA_022664845.1 Lepisma saccharinum
ATAATCAGAACATCCTTCAAGATGAAGCCATTTTGAGCTGTCGACATATTGGATTTTGGAATTCAAAATCAAATTCAACGCACAAGAGGAGCTCCAGGTGTGAAGGACGACTTTAATATTCTATTGGAGAGGTGCCTTCATGACATAATTATATCCTTGAATACGACTGAAAGCATAATGTCGGTGAGTTACGGACAGTGTTGGATTAAGTTATTTGGGGTCATTTTGGCTATTGACCCTGTTAGGCCCCTATGGTCGTTACTAATTAATAATTATATAGATTCATGATTTACCTTTGGCGAGCCCTGGACTTAATCCCCACTTAACCCTTCCCTGATTGCAGAATTGCCAATTCTTTGAGACAAAAATTGTATTGAAGGGGTTTGCTGGTGCCTTATGTCATTTCATACTTTGAAACGTTTAGGTATGAAGTTTCAGAGTGTGTGTTTTTCTTCCGCATACTCATATCCTTTATCATCTATCTATGTGTAGATATACCTTGCGGTTGGCTACTTTAGAAACAAGTAATAATACAATTTGTTGTCCATTTTCTGCAATGAGCAGGGAGATCTATCTACTACCCTACTTTGGAATTCGGAATTTAAAAATGTTGTTGTCTTTTCCTTAACTGTGTTAGTTCTAATGTACTGTATTTCTACTTAGTATCGAACATATTAAACTGGCACAGTGCTGACTCCTGTGAAATTACTTTTAACAGTGCCATTAGAGAAGCCTACATGGCTCTCCTGAGTTAGCCTTCTGTTTTTCATCAGCAAGGCCTCAACACGAGCGATGTTTTCTGCGGTGATGGTACCAAACTTCGGCAAATCTTCAGTGCAAATTCTCATCCGCCAGTAAACTCAGGAACCTACTTCTGAACAGTGCTGTTAGCAAAGGCATTTATCCTCTTAAACACCCCTTAATTGATCGGCCCGAGCCCTAGATGCCTGAAGGCCATAAATAAAATTAAAATATCCCTCAATTAATTATCAATATCGGCAGATTTTTTCGCTACGTGCAGATAAAAAACTTGATCACAACAGGTTTTCTCTGTCACAGGGAAATTCGTAGTTCCAGGGCAGTATTTTTTTTTCTTCAGAGACGAGAATTTTTACACAGTTTTAACTAAATGATAAACATTATTTTACACATAAGAATATTTATCTGTTCACCGCATTATTTGAATAAGATCAAAACGGTACGCAGTTTTCGTATGCACCTCATAGTAAATTAAATTTTGTAAAGGAAATTACTCGGTGGTGCTTTGGATTTACCTAGTCTCCAACGACGGAGGGACATTTGAATCATTTATGAGGGACTTTTTTAAAGCCTCTAACGTCAGGGAGAAGAGCACATTGAGTTCAGTTCAGTTCGGAGATATACACGCACAGATATTGAAACAGAGAGAGCGAGAGAGAGAGAGGTTAAAAGTTAGCCAAAGAGCACATGAACAAGGAGGCTTTCGCCGCCACCATCTCCCACGTACTTCGTAAATTGCGGGCAAGCTGATTCAAGGCAGATGTGACTCGATTGCCAATTCTACTCTACCAAAAGATGCGTCTCGTGAGATTTCTCCTCCATCCACTCCTTCTCTGTCTCCATCTCCCCTTCCCACTCTATTGTCTTCCTTTTCACTAACACGTTGCGGGGATTATTACGCTTGAAGGAGGAGAGAGAGGAGAGTGGAAGAATCAAGTGTCCAAGTTTCAAGTGATAATCGTACACACGTGGGGGCTATTGGTTCCAGAGGAAAAGAAGTTTATCCAAAGAAGAGAAAATGCGATAAACAGATGAAAAGGTTAATCTTTTATAACTTTCATGTTATTAACTTCTGTTTTAATTAACAATTAGCAAAATGTTAGTTATTTACAATGATATTGAATGTATAACTTCTTACATTCTTAAAAATACTTTTTGTTAAAAGATAAACTTGTTTCTTGATATTACTGATTAGTTGTGCTATGCTGAGACACAGCGTTAAAATATACCTAGGTATTTATAGAATCCCCACCTAGCAACCAATGGAATTTAATTTATTAATAGCCTTTTAGGCGTCTGCGGTTTTAGGCCGGGACAGGATAGGGAGAGGAAAGGATACGGGAAGCAGTCGACCAGGGCCTAAATTCAAAATCCCATTCCGGCAATTGCCTGGTATGGCTGAGGAAATAGAAGGCAGTTATTTGTTCCAAATAAGATCCTTAGAAAAATCCAGTCTATCGATGCAATGAAGATGTTGAAGCGGAGTTTTCACATCGATTTCTTATGCCAAACATCTGATACTTGCTTCTATGTTGTTGGTAACGGAGGTAAGTTGACTGTCTCAGTATGTCTAATACGTATTCACTTGGACCGATATTATTGTCAAATTTATTTGAAAAGGGTACTGTTCTCTGGATGTTGGTGTTTTTTTATTTAGTATAACCAGTTTCCGTTTGCTTTAAATGCTGTTTTGATCACCCTTTACCTACGCAGTACAACACGTATCGGCTGCTCCCATACAGCATAGATATGTTCTAGGGATGGGACAAATACGCCGTTGGCAATATTAGAATACCCCACGGATATCCAGCGTATTCTAGGTGTATGTTTAAAACATTCTACGATTACAAGACTAACAATCATGACCATATATGCTGAGGATATTCCTAGCGGCATTTCAGCTAAATTCTGGGAATATTTATGGTTTCGGGATATTCTACGGATATTCGGGAAATTCCAATCGGCAAGATCCTATGTATGCTGGGAATGTTCTTATTTCATTCCAAATATTCTGGGACATTATATGCTCATTAAAGATCTAGATTACGTATTTCTCAAATGTTACATGCCAGTGATGCCCCATCTACGGCCCACGGGCCAGATCCGACCCGTAGCTTGTGCCTTACCGACCCGCCACATATGTTACATTTCTTTACCATAAACATGTCGGAAGAAGGTTTTATTTTATTTCTCCTTCTTAATCTATGCATGAAATTAACTTCTCTTAACTGAGTGAGAAAACGAAGAATGTAACCCATACTAATAACATAAAATTATGTTGAAAATTGTAAGTACAAAAAAAAAAAACTATTTTAATTCTTTGATTTTTGCCTCTTGCTACTTTTACAAACGTTAATTGTCTGTATGTGTGAAAGATTTTCTTACGTTGGCGATATCCACGTAAGTGGATATATTTTTTTTAAAACAAATACGTATAAATACCAACAAGTGAAGCGGAACCCAGTCAGGGATCTGTGCATATATGCTACCGTCAAGCTACAGCAGCGATGATCTTATTTGGATCATCAATGTTTCGCTGGAAAATTCCGGTGAGACCAATGAAACTTCAACCATCTTCCTAGCCCTAGTAATTCCTGAGTGGGAACCCCCCACTATTTATATATGATTTTGAACTAGCCTTTCCTAGACCTTGCCAACGACATCTCAACCACCTTCCTAGCCCAAGTAATTCTCGAGTCAACAGACGAACAGAGCGGTTGTGTTCTAAAAAGGTATCGGATTGCTTTTCTTTGTCCATATTTTTCTATTTTCTGACGCGGAGCTGAACTAGGATATTTCCACTCTGCCCGACATATAAGAAAGGTTCATCTTAACCCTGAAAAATAGTGAGTACCACATGACAATTTTTCGTTACTGCCTGATTCAGAAAAAAGGAAATATACACAATCATAATTTTAGGTATAAAAAATTCTAACTAAGGTATATAGTCACGTAATATGACGGCAGGGGATGGCTTATTGATGCAATAAAATACAGCTTTTATAGCGTACCTCCAGTTATAGCCTTTTGGAGAACGGTTTTTATTTTGTCATTTAATCCATTTAGCCTGCACCTTATATACGAAAGTTGGGACTCTTCACCGAAAATAATTCATGTTCCGTTTACTTGGGGGACTCCAAGAAGATACGACTTCCTTTTATAACACTGTAGTGCATATCTCCACGGAATGCAGAGACCAGCATAAAAAAGAAAATAATAAAATAAGTAGAAAGAAGTGGCCATGAACTTTCCTCCAAATGTGATCTTCAAGTTCTTATGTCAAGACGAGAGCGACAGTAGCTGCAGTCCTGCTATAGAACGATGTCTCTCTTTTTTTTTCGTCTCTTATTCTGGACCCTTTCTTCCATTACGACTCTCAGAGGATTTTCCCCTTCTTTCTTTCGTGTAGATTGGTTGGAAAGAGAACCAACAAGAGAGACAGTCGGAGAAAAGTAGGGGAGATAAAGGTTGCTTCATCATGCCTATCTCGTCCACACCAAGACACTCATAAAACAAGACAGTCACTGCCCCGAAACGACCGCAATTACCATATATTCACACTTAGTAGTTGGTACGCCTGGGCGATAGAACAGAAAAGGGAGATCCCCCAGTAGTCTTAAAAAAAGAAGAACTTTTTCTTTGGCTGTCTTTTGGTCTTCTTAAACTTGGAAGTTGTTGTATCCCGTCAGGAATTCAATGAATACTTAACAGTAGGAATGTTGCGTTGGAAGAATTTCTAGAATGAACTCAGGCGAAAATATTACATTACAACCGCTTCGTCTTTGTTTTATGGTTACAAATACAGAATTATTATTATTATTTTTTTAAACTTTTGAACTAAGACGTGACATTTATACTCAATTTACCATTTCTGTCTTATTTGATGTTGACGTGATTTGTTGACTTTTTGCATTTTGAGCTGTGCTGTTCAAATTTGCAAGTAGAGACTTCGAAATTGCAACTTTATCTCCTCTGTCTTACATGATGTCGAAGTTGTTGTTAACACTTTGTCTTGCGTTCTGCATAATGTTAATGTTGACACTCTATTGTGGAGGGAAAGTCCATAAATAAGATGAGTTTAAATATAGCTGCAAAACAGTATATTCTAGAAATATTAAGTTACATGATTTTTCAGTGTAATCTCCTCCTACTTCGACACATTTATTCCAGCGACTGACAAACATTTTAATGTACCATCAGAGAAAGTTTTTGGTAAAGAGCGTAGTCAATTATTTATTGCATTTTGAACGTCTATTGCATTCCTAAACTTGCGCCCCCTTGGTGCACCTTTAAGCAGGTCAGCCAAATTTGTAAAAATCAGAAGATTCAAGATCAGGGCTATATGAAGGATGTGGTGCGATCTTAAATATAAATAAATAAAAATATTAGTAGTAGTAACTCTCTCTCTCTCTCTCTTAGGGTAGTAGGGTTCTCAGAATATATTTGTTTTAGAGAAAAAGAGCGTAAAGAAATTTGGCAATTTCACTTAATGTTTAGTTTATATTCCAGCTGAACCAAAACTACGATTGTTGCGTAAGTTTAGTGTATACATCACAGTCAAAAATTAAATTTCTTCAAGTTCAAAATTTAATGAATAAATAATAATAGAAACAAATTATAGAATTTTCGCCCAAAATTAGATTATCAGTAGTATTATGAAGTATATGTATCTTTCTGTGGTAAAATATTACCATATTTAATTTATTATCTTCAGAGCTTCTATTTTTCAAAATTTAAAGCAAATGTCTCCATGTGCAGTCTTTCTGTGGCGCTCAATATATTCAATCCAAAATTAATTATAAAATATTAATTTTAAATGTGAGGTGTCCAAAGCATTAGAATTTCAAATTTCCTATCTCGGATGCTCTTGAGTATCACTTTGGCAACATTGCTCCTTGTGGTCTCAGTAAGTTACTTTAGGACCCATTTACCACCTTACAGTACAGTAGCTTGCCATGAACTATGGTGTGGACTATCCCGTGGTAAATATTTCATTCAGCACAAAATTGAATCGAATGTGACACACCGATTCTCCTGAATGAATAAGTTCACTCAAACATTCAACTGTTTCAGATGTTGCTGCTTCAATTGGTCTACAAGCAAATGTTCACCCTTAACACTTGTAGCCCTACAACAGTTTGTGAACAGTTCACAAACAAATGCCTCCATATTGTGCACACATTTTACAGGAAATTTCACTTGGTTCAACTCCTTGTGACTAAAAACCGGGTGATATTTCTTTATTCCACAAGAGTTCAGTCTGTAAACGAGTCCGCCATTTTGACAACTGACTGTCGCTGATAGTATTGCAAACTTTATATGGAACCTTCCAGTACTGTGTTCAGACATGCAGTACTGACGGTAAATAATAATAAGTATATCAGTTGGTACAGAAGTTTCAAAGAAATACAAATTCACCTTATCTAATAAGGTTTCCCTTATCGATCAAAGTGGTTATGAACGGGAAGTTTATTGTTTCTAAAATCATTGTTTCGTCAAATTTCACTGGTAATTATTTTTTGAAAACAGAATTCTGACAAATTTAGAGATTTCGTGACATTTTTTATAATGAAATTTTGCAGCGGTTTAAATTAGCAGCGTACGAATGTTACAGATCGCTATCAAGCTTCTGGGGGTAACAATTTTCTTTGAATTTGTCACCCCATTTACTAAAAGAGGAAACATTAAAAGTGTTTCAACGATATTCGGCCTTTAAGGCTTCTCGCTACTCCCTCCCCTACTTTTTAAACATTTTTCAAAATATTTAAAAATCTAATAGCATTATCAAAATTTTAAGAAGATACATCTCTAGTACTTACATATTACTATGAAATACAATGGGCAACGATGTCGAGATCTTGTCTATTGATGAGTCATACGTTGTTAATTAAATAATGACGTCATAATCTTTGACAACGAATCACTCATCGATGGACAAGACCTCGAGATCACTGTACTACGTATTTCATAGTAATTTGTAAGTAGTAGAGATGTATCTTCTTAAAATTTTGATAATGCTATTAGATTTTGAAATATTTTGAAAAATGTTAAAAGGTGGGGGAGGGAGTAGCGAGGAGCCTTAACTGTGAACATCTGTGTTTTGGCTAGAGCGAGGGGTGACATATTTTATCTTCTTCGCACTAATTATTACATTGTGACTTCTTTGCTCATGTAGGGACTGTAGCTAAAACGGGAATCGTATTCTTTACTTCTGCCAAGATATATCATGCACTAACAAAAGAGCACCGTAATCTATAATCTTCCCAATAACAACACCTACTAATGATAGTGATAGATCGTAGTTACTATTTATTATGGACTATCCTAAGTTCCAATCAAAAACCTTCACATCTACATTGGTTCAATCATACGTTAGTTAGGTATGTACTATCTTCCTCCAAATTTTCACTGAATGTATGATGTCAAATACGTAACGTTCTCATTGCAAGACAATTATAATTACCAATAATTTATACATATTTAAAATACTTCTTCAGTCTTTGCTATAGCTGAGCTTCGTTCAAATATTGCATTTCTAGTATAGAACGAACCGTCCATGGAGATTGACATTGTTGATTTAACACAGTATTTAACTATAGGATCTTGTAAAACTTAAAGTTTGGCATTGTCCCCAAAGCACGGACTAGTTTTCGATGCAACGCCTATTATCAGCTTTGTATATACCTGCAACACTTTTGTATTTTAGTGTGACAAACGTTGTGAGGTCACTTATAACATACAAAGAAATAATGTAGTTAAATAATCTTTATAATGTTCTCATGGGAAGGGAAATGAAACAGAAATTGAACTGAATTGAATTTATTTAATGCCTTTCGGAATGTTTGGCTCAGGCTGTAATGGGTTAGGTAGAAGATGAGGACGTATGAGTCAGGACCTTACTTAAGGTACCATCCCAGCATTCTCCTGGTAAACCTGAGGAGAAGCCCTGCAAAAACTCATCGAGGATGGTCGGCTGGGGGGTTTGAATTCGTGTTCCTATCCTTGCTACACCGAAATCCGCGATGTTACCGCCTGAACCACGAGGACCGAAAAAAATGAAACAGGAAAAGAAGGAAAACGCGAAATTTTATTATGCCTCTAATTTTTGAAACAACTGGACTTTGGCTGCATATTGGACGGACCTTACTGAGGTTAGACTAGACCACTAATGTGTTGAAAACACGTAATTAGATGGGAGAGACCATCTTATACATTCATTTGTTTTGATTTGTGGCATGAATTTCTCTTTCGTTAAACGTCTAATTATCTAGGCCTAGATTCGATAGTAGTTTGCCGATGCTGATTAACAATCAACATCGATCATATCAATATTGCAAAATATCGATCAATCGATATATCAAAAATCGCAAAGCCTTTATATATCTCATCTGCTGGAAGCTTGATTTTAAAATTATCTATTGAAAAATATATTTCACACTGTTCAGGAGTGTGAAATATTTTGTAACTTGGCTACATAAAAATTTGATCCCTCCCTCTCAATGGACAAGGGGGGAAAAAAAAGGATGAGCATCAACACTGACTTGTGACGAAAGAGAGAAGCTTGAGAGAAAAAGCACAGACGGGAGAAATGGTATTACACGGATGCTGCAAAGGGAGATAGATTTTCTGTCTTGTGTTTGTGTTAGTATGGCATCTTTCGGACAAGAGATTCTTTGGTCTCACGAGAGAAGGAAGATGAGAGGGCGCTGACATCTTACTGCACTCCTCTTTCTCATTCTCTCTCTCTCTCTCTCTTGGGGAACTGGCCAGTGGCCAAAAAATCACCCAAGGCCTCGGACGCCTTAGATCAACCAGCCAAGGCACAGAAGCAGCGGGTGGAATGGAGAAACATCTTTCTTTTTCTGTTGAACCCGGGCGGACAAGACGAGACAGGACGGTTGGCAGATGGTCCGAAATATCTGCAACATGACATCACACCGTAGCTAGGCTTAACCAGCTAGTGAAAGTAAGCGAGGAGAACCTCTCGCCTTTTGCCGAGCTGTGCATCTCAATTAAATGAGGACTTTTTTCTTTCACGCCTTTCGTGGACAAAGGAGAAAGTGTCAAAAGAATAACCAAGTGTGACAGAAAGAGTGATGCTCTCCATCATCCCGCTAGTGACAGGAAACTTCTTCTCAAACATATTATGTCCTATATATGTTAAAGTCAACTCTCTCCGTTGGGTACAAATGATGTCGCTACTATCGTTTGGCTAGTTACTCACGTCTAATTCGTTATTTTACTATAAAGAAAATAGTATGTCTTCACTTTTTTATTTACTTTTCTTTTCTGGTTTTATTTTCCGATAAAAACATTTAATAGTTCGTAGAGCAGAATTCATAAGCATAGAGCAGAATTCGTTGCTTAATAAGGTGTGAATTTCATGCTGTTAAGTTGATTTACTATGAAAATATCGTGACAAAATCCAAATCTTGCTATACTTAAGTACAGTATTTTCCAGGAGTTATACAAAATGAATACGCTTTTACACTTAATATAGAATTAAGCTGCAAAATTATATTTACTTTAAGGAATAATACAGAATTGCAGGTTTCTGATTTTTTATTGAGTGATTAATATCAATAGTGGCTATTTCCAGATCATATATTGGTCAATGATTTCTTCCACAACTTGATTCATATTTTTATGGTCCTCCGGGCCAGAAAGAAAATCGTATTCGGTGATAAACTACTATAAAAGGAGGCTAGTTTTGTCAGCTCTTGTTTATTACTCTGCAGTTACATTGCGTGTTGTTGCTCTCTAATTCGACAATATTAATAATTATAGTGTTGTAATACAGTAAAAAAGTAAACAAAATAATTGGTAGCTAAGGTAGCATTGCAAGTGCGGTGGCCACTTTGGCCACGTGATTTTCCAATACAGATATGCAAATTGATCCCATTATGGAATTAATTTAGCCCCTTTAAATTGAGAAAATATGCACTCAGTCTTATGCCACGCTAACGTCTGAACGAAACTACAGAGAAGCTATAACTTCTGATTGGGATTCAACGACCTTCATTTAGAAGGCCGTTTGCAATCTAATGACACTGCAGCATTTCTCTATGATGTTTTTGCACTGAGTCTTTAACGCGGCATGGAGTCTTAAAGGTAGCAGGTAGGTAGAAACTGACTTCAGCTTTCAGTTCAGTGACCTCGGCTTACTGAACCATTTTCAATCTGCTGACACCACAGTATTTTTACACTATACATACACTTATGTGAAATTGGAACTTATGAGTTATGACACTTGAATTTTTAACCATTTACTTCTTGGATTCTCACAATTTTCGTCTTAGGTTTTCACTAATTTCTTCTTGGGTTTTCAATATTTACTTCTTTGAATTATGCTGTTTTCTTCTTGAATCTTCATTATTTTCTTCTTTGATTTTCGCTGTTTTCTTCTTTGATTTTCACTAATTTCTTCTTGGGTTTTCAATATTTTCTTTTTGAATTTTCACTATTTTCTTCTTGTATTTCTACTATTTTCTTCTTTGATTTACGCTGTTTTCTTCTTTGATTTTCACAATTTTCTCCTTTAATTTTTAGTATTTTCTTCTTTCAATTTACTATTTTCTTCTTGGATATTTACTATTTTCATCTTGGATTTTTATTATTTTTATCTTGGATTTTCATTATGTTTCCTTGGATCTTCATTATTTTCTTCTTGGATTTTTGTTAGTTTCTTCTCCGGTTTTCATTACTTTCTTCTTCAATTTTCACAACGTTTCCTTGTATTTTCACTATTTTCTTCTTTGATTTTCACTATTTTCCTTTGGAACTTTTTTACTGTTTTCTTCTTGGATTTTTACTATTTTCATCTTGGGTGTTACTATTTTCTTCTTGGATTATTATTATCTTCGTCTTTGGTTTTCATTATATTTTCTTCAATTTTCAGAATTTTTTCTTGGATTTTAATTATTTTCTTCTTGGATTTTCGTTCTTTTCTTCTTGGCTTTTCATTATTTTCTTCTTCAATTTTTTACAATTTTTCCTTGAATTTTCAATATTTTTTCTTGGATTTTTACTATTTTCTTCTTGGATTTTCACTATTTTCTTCTTGGATTTTCACTATTTTCTTCTTGGATTTTTAATATTTTCTTATTGAATTTTTACTGATTTGTTCTTAAACTCTTACCATTTACTTCTTGTATTTTTACTATTTTCTTCTTGGGTTTTTACTATTTTCTTCTTGCATTTTAATTATTTACTTCTTGAAATTTCAACTTTTCCTTCTTAAATTGTCACTGTTTTCTTTACCTACACTTCTAATATCTATCAATGTGCAAATTGATGCTAAAATATTTATTCACGGTATTTTCTTAGTACATGCACTTTAGTATATTGTCAGTGACGGATTAAGGGTTCTGGCGCCCATAGACACTGTGACGTAAGCCCCCCCAACATACACCTATGCACTTCTCATGAAAGAGAAGCAGACCTGCAACCCTGCAAAACCCTGCAATGTATAAATACTGGTATATAAAAAACTCCGTTTATTACACGACACAAAACAAACATTTATAACGTCAACAGCTATTTGAAGTAGTAAGATATCATTACACATTAAAGACTTCTTTCTGACTTTAGCGTTTGCAAATAAACTAACAACTGGTTCAAAATCTATCTTCCTTAGTAGTTCGCTTTCTATACACATTTTACTAAGAGCTGAAAGTTTTTCATTGTGCAGTCTGGATCGCAAGTAATTCTTGCGGAAAAATGGTCAACAAAGGCTGTTATCGATGTTGTCAACAATGTAAATCAACTGCAAATCGCCTTCACGCGTAGCAGTGGAGAGTTCGAATTCCTCCCCTCTCCGCACCCACCGCTGAAAAAGATTATTTTTATTTCCTCACTTTACAGGGTTGCCAACTATATCACCACTCTCACCACCACTCTAGATCGATCATCATCCTGCAAGGATTAAGACGTAAATAAAAAACGGGCCACACGGCAATATTAACTTATTAAGCATAAAAAACTGAATTAGAACCTAAAGTTTTTTTTTCATATTGGTTTAGACTGGAAGTGGACAAATAAGATTAA
>JAGDQP010062892.1:0-11805 GCA_022664845.1 Lepisma saccharinum
TATATATATATATATATATATATATATATATATATATTACCTGTTGAAATCCTTGCGTTATGTTTTATTCCCCCTGGCTAAAAAGTTTAATTTGTACACTAACTTCAATTACTTGAACATCAAGGCATCGAAAGTGCATACATCAAGGTACTGCGAAACAGTTACTCAACTGCTACATCTGTTATTAGACTTACTTTATCAAGAAAGTGAAAATTTTTAAGTTGGAAAACGGGTAAGGCAAGGAGATTCAATTTCTACAAAACTATTTTCAGCTGTCCTGGAGGGAGTGCTCCAAAATTTAAACTGGAATTAAGTTGGAATAAAGATCAATGCTGAATATCTTCATCACCTACGATTTGCTGATGATATAGCCCTGTTCGCTTCAAGAGCAGAATAACTACAAACCCGAATGGAAGAACCGAGTAATGAGAGTTCGATAATAGGCCTTTAAATTAATTTAAGTAAAATAAAATTTATGTACAATCAACATGCTGAAAAGAAGGAAATAAAGATTAGCGGAGAGACAATAGGCATAGTTGATGAGTATGTTCACCTGGACCAGCTCAAAACTCAGAATGCCAAGTTTCTGATGAAATAAATAGAAGATTTAAAATGGCGTGGAGTTCGTTTCTAAGACTACACTTTATTTTCAAAAGCAAACTACCAATGTGTCTGAAACGTAAAGTTTATAATCAATGTGTCTTACCTGTGATGATGTACGGCTGTGAAACTTGGACATTGAATGCGCAAACGACTCAAAGATTGAGAGTCACACAAAGAGCAGTGGAGAGATGCATGCTAGAAATAACTAGGAAGGACAGGAAGACAAATTAATGGATTTACGCACAAACAAAGGTAGAGGAGATAGTCAAGACTGCGAAGAAGATGAAGTGGAGATGTGCCGGTCACATAGCTAGACGAACAGATGGAAGATGGACAACAAATGTAAAATTGGATTCCCAAAGAAAAGAAACGACCGAGACCGAGACGACGTCCAAATGAAAGATGAGTAGAAATCAAGCGTTTTTCAGGAGCTACATGGATGAGAATAGCAAAAGATCGAGATGTATGGAAAGACAAGGGGGAGGGAGTCTTTCACCCAGCAATGGGTTGAAAATAGCTGAATATGATGATGATATATATACTAAGTAAATATGCGGAACTGCTCTAACTACTGAACTGAAAACATCAGAGATTGCTGTCACATGGTCACCTACAAGTCTTTACTGACTTATTGTATTTCACCCCTTCCTATTAACAAGTTTTCTTCAAAATCTTTTTCATCTAAATAAAAACGAAACGAACAAAGGAAAATACTTTATCTTACCCCCTCCTAGGTTCCTTCCATTCCTTTTTCCCTAGTAGGTGAAGGAAAAACTCATACCAGCAGCATAAACCTCATAATTATGAGGTCTATGCAGGGATTCCGCCAGACCCCCCCCCTTGTGGGGGATGTTGACCCCCAAAGTCTCGATAACACAACTAACTTAAATTTTTTTGCTGTGAAAAAAGATAGAAACCGTACCAAAACTTCACTTACACCCTCCCAATTTTGAATTTACTCCCCACGAAACTGAAAATCTTGGCGGAAACCCTGGGTCTATGCTAGTAGCCTATTAGCTGCTGAGCCTTATTAAAATTACAGAGTCGCAGAATCTTTCTTTGATGCCAATTGCAGCTACAAGTGAGTGACACCATACCGAGGTTTTCTGTGAACGGCGGCAAGTGCTTCAAAATAGACCGACGATAGGCCACGGGTTTTGTTATTCTTGTCGGGGTCAATGATTTTTTTGGACGCAAATATGTCTATTCCTTCTTAAATTTTGAACTAAGGTAAAGACTTCATTTTGCTGAATCTATTATATGAACTCCCCCCCCCCTATTCAGTATTGCCTCGCTTAAAATGTATCCAGTTGGCAGGTTTTGATTTTAGATCACAAAAGAGGGCGTGAAAACTTTGGTCATTGCAATATCAAACAGTAGAAAAAGAACCTAATGTCGCCACATTATAGGGTCTACTCCTCACCCTCTTTTCTTTCTTCTCTTTGAACATTTACCACTTAACTCCCATTGACCTTTAGGAAACAAAAGAATTTGAGAAAAAACATCTGTTAATAGCATGGCTTTATTTTAGTGCAGTCCCGTAGCCAGCCTGGTTACTTAGGGGGGGGCATGACAGGAGGACGTCAAGGAGCAACACAAAACTATTTATTTATTTTTCACGAAATTGATAACAAGGTTGTAGCTTTTTTTACAAAGAATATACTGACAAATATTACAGTACCAAATCCAAGACTACCGAGTATCATCTTTAATGTATATTTTTTGTTTAGAAGATAGTATATATTATCACTGAATATATATGTGTTAAGTAGTACAGATAAATACAAACTACTAATGTATTTGAGGAAAATTCGGTAACACTGTATATATTAAAATATTTTTTTTAAGAATTATAGAACGCTTTTTACAAGCAAGTTATGAGATACTTTTATCTGTAAAAATTAAAAAAAAAAATATCCTATCATAAATGAAATAAGCAGACATTATTTTTAACATTCTTTATCCAACAATATTACAATAAAGTTTACGTGAGCTCTTCGCAAACTCAGTGACCAGCTGGTCTCGGTCTACTGCTCGCAGAATATATTTATTATAAGCCAAGAGAACGAGGTCCGATTTTCTTTCTTGTCCCATGGAGAGGCGTTGGGGGCGAAGGGAGCCGTTAGATGTGAAAAGGAATTTTCCACCGAGGCCGTGGAAGGCTGAATAATTATAGCAGTCTCTGTAAGCATCTATAGACCCGGAAAAGCCTCACCATACTTCCCAATTTGTTCCGCGAGCTGCTCCAGAGATGTGGTCTCAGTAGATGAGTACGACAAATTTGTTGTTTTTACGTGGCAACACCGCAGGTTAAAGTCCAGGTCAGTGAAAAAAAGAAAAAAGAAAAAGAAGAAGAAAAGAAAAAAAGATTTTTTTTTACTACGCATATTAAATTGAACCTGTAAGAAAGGACTTAAGTGTGTCCGACGCAAAGGACGTGTTCACGGTGAAGTGATACTATTACGAGGTTAACACATTTTATTTTATTAAGTTGGTATACATATTGCGAAGACTGAACTTGTCGCAAAGGACCTGCCCCCCCCGATGAATCGATAGTAATAGGAGTGTTGTACAGAAAACAACAAAAAGTGTGTCCGACGCAAAGGACGTGTTCACGATGAAGTCATACTATTACGAGGTTAACACATTTTATTTTATTAAGTTGATATGCATATTGGGAAGACTGGACTTGTCGGAAAGGACCTGCCCCGATGATCTGCTAATATTAGGAGGTTATCATATATTTTATTTTGAATATTTCCTATTAAGTTCAGTCTTTTTAATATGGAGGGTAATATTCTTCATATATAAAGTTTTGTGAAGGTGAAATTACAGACCGATTTAGAAAACGACTGAACAGGAAGGAAAGAGGTTTAAAACTGAAGTAATCTTTTCTCTGATTTGCACACGAACTATCATACTCATTTTGAAATCGTTCCAAGTTAAAGCCTAGGCTGATGCAATGTTGAGATTAATCAACTATGACATGTTAACAGCGAGTGTAGAATCTGATGAAAGAAGTGAAGGAAATGAGATCAGAAAACTTTGTATGTTACTTGTTTTGAAACCATTGTAGTTTATTTTCTGGCTTAGTTAAATATATGATAAACTAGAGGTAATGTACAGAAGATTAAATTCACGTGAAGAAATGACGCTTGTGTACAATCTTCTTTAAAGATTGAAACATTGTCTTAACTATTATTTGATGAAAGCGGTACTCAAACTCGTGACGTCTGATGAAAATGTAAATAGCTCAGTGAAGGACTGCTCACTATCTGTGTAAATGTTGGTTAGTGTTTTCAAGAAGATATGATGCGTCTTCGTAATGTTTGAAGGAGATATTCTAATAGTGAAGTCAATAGCTGATGGAATAATCTCATGCCTCCGTTGGGAAAGATAGATAGAAATAAAATAAAATAAATAAATAAATAATTTACATAGTGAAAGATTGTCGTGAGTATTATTTGATGAAAGCTTGTACTCAAACTCGTGACGTCTGATGAAAATGTAAACAGCTCAGTGAAGGACTGCTCACTATCTGTGTAAATGTTGCTTAGTGTTTTCAGGAAGATATGATGCGTCTTCGTAATGTTTGAAGGAGATATTGTAGCAGTGAAGTCAATAGCTGATGTAATACAGAGAGCGGATAACATGAGATATTTGAATAATGTTTGTGAGAGATATTTAACATTGAATTGAAAGCTGATGAAATAAGAACACTGAATAACATCAGATATAAACACATGTGATGTAGAGCATGCGTAGTTTATAGATAATAAATTCCTATATAATGTTAAAATGTTCGATTGAATGTTCATTATTTCGAGTAACATTGAAGGTGTTATATCAAAGTAGGAGAGCATTTTACTTTTGCTAGTTCTTAAAAACGTTCTTCATTTCAGATTTTATTGTGTTCTGACTCTCTCAAGGAAAATTTGAATTAAAGGTAAATAATTTTTATTTTTAGAGAAAATAGATTTGAAAAACTTTATAAATGTAATGTTTTACCATTTTAAATGATTTCAAACTGCCTTGTTTTACTACACTTTAGTATGATAGTTTCAATTTGAATGTATTTTCTTTTATTTATAGCCTTACACATTTAAGACTCAGGGTGGAGGATAAGGAGGAGGGGAGGGGAAGGATGTAGGTAGATTTTGGTGAGAGGCTTATATAGAAGAAAACATTGTAGAATTTGCCTTATGTGAGTGTGGAAAAAAAACCTCAGGATGCTTAGTCGTGGGGAATCGAACTCAGCACCTAACAAATGCTATGCGAATGCTCTACTCTTTTATTAAAGCCGTATAGACTTTACTTTGAAATTAAATTTTTATTTCTTTATTTTTTACTTTTTGAGGTATCTTTGGCTCAGGACGACAGATAGAGGAAGGGGAAAGTTGTGTCACGGTTTTAGGTAGGCCTTATATTGAAGACATCATTCTATCATTTGCATGCGGGTAACAATTTTTGCTAGACTTTTGAGTGGATGGTTTACACGTATACCCACTTGGAGGTATGCAGGCAGCGATTCTGTTAGACTTTTTTCTATGGGGGGGTTTCTCTAAAATTTTTGGAACACATTTGAACTTTTTACGACGAAAGCTTGATAGTGATCAGACCACATGAGTAAATAGTTTACATCTATAGCCACTGGGAGGCATACGAACAGTGATTCTGCTAGAGTTTTTTTATGGGGGTTCTCTGAAATCTTCGAACTTATATTCGACTTTACGAGGAAAGTATGAAATATCCTCCTACTATCTGTCTGGTGCGACCGTTGAAAATCAGAAGATGATCAGATGCACTGAATTAGACTAACATTTATTTATGGTCTTCAGGCATCTATGGCTCAGGACGGTAGATAGAGGAAGGGAAAGGATACACGATAGTTTTAGCTACGGCTTATATTGAAGACATTATTCTATCACTTGTCTCGTGAGAGTGTGAAAAAATGCTCAGAATGCTTAGTCATTGGGAATCAGAGTCAGGACGTATCAAATGCTATGCGAATGGTCTACTCTTTTATTAAGGCCGTATAGACTTTACTTTGAAATTAAATTTTTTATTTCTTTATTTATTACGTTTTCAGGTATCTTTCGCTCAGGACGGTAGATAGAGGAAGGGAAAAAGAGGAAGTTAAAGAATGCTGGAAAATTTTGGGCAGTGCTTATATTGAAAAAACCTCACAATGGTTAACCATTGGGAATCGAACTCAAGACGTAACAAATGCTATGCGAATGGTCTATTCTTTTATTAAGATGTATACATTTTACTTTGAAATTAAATTTTATTTCTTTATTTATTATTATGTTTGAGGATATCTATGATTCAGGATGGTAGATAGAGGAAGGGAAAGTATACAGGAAGATTTTGAACAGGGCTTATATTGAAGACACTGAGTAGTCATTTCAATCATCTTCCTTAGGATTTGGGTGAGTGATCAAGAGAAACGTTATACAGAGGTGAAATGAGGGTTTCTATAAAGTATAGAGTTTTCAGCTATTTTGTGAAACTTTTGTAGTATTTCAGACTAGTACTTTTTATTTATAACTATGTATGATTGAGAGTAACTTTAGCATAATCAATTAGACTATTTTTAAAATATTAATGATAATAACTTTTTATTTTTAGGGTTTCAAAAGAAAGTGGAGTACACTGTGTTGCGTTCCTTCTTCTTATTCTTCTAGTTGAGTCAAACTTGAATTAAAGGTAAGATGATTTCTTTTATTAAAATTAAATGTGAAGGGTAAATGTTGAGGTATTCATAGTATAAGTTAGGATATCTACAGTATATTACTGAGATATCCGTTTCTTTTATAAGAATGTTGTATTAAGAATGCCATGTTGAAATATTCATATTAAAAGTTAGGATATCTAGAGTATATTAATGAGATATCTTTTTCTTTTAGAAGAATGTTGTATAAAGAATATTTATTAATATTATATAGAATGTGTGTGTTTTGTGTGTGAAGTTAAATTGTGTATAGTGAATAATTATAATAGTAAATGGTGAATAATAATAATAATAACTTATTTTTTCTTTTCAGATTTCAATTTAGAGCTTTTACATTGGAACCATTTTTAAGAAGACCTTTCTTAAATTACTGTCTCCAGATTTTTACGGAAAACAAGAAATATTTAATTTAAGGTAAATAGATTTTTCATAAAGGAAATGATCTTTTATGGTTGATCTTTATTTTGTAAAATGTGCATGAGCAAATGATGATGAATTTCAATTAAAAATATGGTTTGACGAACAGTAAAATTGTAATAAAAAACATGGTTGGGCCAACGGTAAGAAAATGTGAATGGTATAAGGGTAAGAAAATGTCGATGGCGGAATGGTAAGAAAATGTGAATCTTTGAATAGTAAAATGTTAATAAAGATGTACTTGTATGAGCGATAAGAAATTGATTAGCCAAACGGTAGAAAATCTAATTGCCACAATGGTAAGAAAATGTAATTGTCTTCATAATGAAATTTTTGATAAAAATGTGCTTGCAGAAATGGTAAAAAAATTGGTTGGCCCAAACAGTAAAAAAATGATTGGTCTAAGGGTAAAAAAGAATGGTTGGCCACATGGTAAAAAAAATGATTGGGCCAACAGTAAAAAAATGGTTGGCCCAACGGTAAAAAAAACTGGTTGACCCAAGGGTAAAAATGTGGTTTTACGATTTATGTGACTAGTTAAGAGAAACTTCACACAGAGATTAATTTCAGTTTTATATGAAGTTTTGACTTTTCACCTATTCTGTGAACCTTTTGTATTATTTCTAAATATCGCTTGTTTTATTTTTATGAATAATGAGCTAATTTCTATATATTGTTTACACAAATCAACTTTTGCATAAGGAATTGAAGATTAACAATGGATTGTACCACCGGAGTCACCAGTGCGGATCATCTTATTCTAGCTGAGAAGGCTAAAGGATTCGCCGACTGTGACTCAATGTATGAGACGTGGGTGGAATTGTGTCATTTAGCCTTGCAGGGAATACTACCCAGACATTCTGGTAATGTTTTTAACTTTCTATTTCATCTTCGCCTTCTATCTCACTCTAATTTGAATAAGATATTTGGTGCATGTCTTCATGTAAGCGATTTAATTCAATTAGGTAATGCTGGTTTCTTTGAATCCCCCTCTAATGCTAGGCTGGCTTTCGAACATTATATGTTGCTAACTGATCCCATTGACGGGAATAATGGGAGAATGCTTCATCCACATCTCGCTTTTCTCTTCGGCTTGATTCCGGTTGTGAGAGATGATATTCAAGAAGTATATGTTTCTATGAATTCAGATGATTCATTGAATATTGTCCCTCACAGTCGGGAGTACTCCCTCTCCTTTGGAGATTCATTTCCTGTTTCTACCTTAACTTCATTGCCTGTTTCAACAACTTCATCCTGCACTTCTACTACTACTTCTGTTCCTGTTAATGTAGTTACGTCTGTATTAACACAGGCAACTACATTCGTAACTACAGCAAGACCTATTTGCAGTCCTGTAGCTTCTACTTCCTTTATGCCTCCTCTAGCTATTCCTTCTACTTCAGCGATTATTGATACCATTTCGTGTGATACGGACTGTATTTTTTCTCTAAAGGGTAATGAGTTATGTGACCAGGCCTATGATTATTACAAGGGTTGGGGAACTCAATTAAGTCCTAAGACAGAAGAAAATATATTAAATAGAATTAAGGAAGTTGAAAAAGATGTGAATTCAGAGATAGTGCAAGAGGGAACAGGGTATGATTACTTTGAAATTATAGATGAACGCGTGCGTGAGTTTGGTAAATTTCCAGTCAAAGGTAGGGAAATCTCCATACGTGCGAAAGCTGGGTCCTCTAGGTTAACCCCGAGTGCTTATGTTGAGAAACGTTTTCAATTTGCATTAGATAATTTATTATCTAATGCTGATCCACAAGCCTGGGTCGGATTCAGTATAGAAACTAGCAATGATGTCAATGGGAAAGACGTCTTTATTCCGTGGCGTAGACGAATCCATTTAACTACCGATCATATTTTGCGTTCGATTGAGAATGTTCTCAACTCGAATGAATCTTTCCTGTTAACTGATAGTGTAATCATTAAGGCTAACATATCCGACCCTATTCGCGGACAAGGCGAAAGGAAAAAGAGGAATAATGATAAGTATTTACCTCTAGAGGAGTACTTACAAGCGCACATTATTCCAGTGCCTGAATTGAGAGCCAATTCATACGATTGTTTACCAAGAGCTTTAATTATGGCAGAGAAGAAAGCGCTTTCTGAGTATAATAAGGTACGATATATGAAGGAGCATCCTAAGAATTGGGAAAAGGAAGCTAAAGATCTTTGTAAACGAGCAAATATTAATATTTCAAGTTTAGGTGGAAGTATTGATGATATTAATCAATTCCAAGAATATTATGGTAATCGATTCCAGATTGTAGTATATGCATTCAAAACAGCTAGTCGAGACCCTAAGATAATTTATAGTGGTAATGTGCAAACCAGAAACAAATTATTTTTGTTATACCAAGGTCAGCATTTGGACGTTATTGAGACTATTACAGCTTTTTTAAGAAGTGGAGGTTATTGTAGAGATTGTTTGAAACCGTATGTACGTTGTAGTAAGCATAAGTGTGAATATCTTTGCGAACATTGCGAGGAGTATCATAATTTTGAAACTTCTGATGAGGATAGAGTCATTACTTGTAATACTTGTTTAAGAACTTTCCCCTCGCAATCATGTTATAATAATCATAATACGAATGCGAGGGAAAACCCTGTATGTTACTATGTAAAATTATGTCATCAGTGTGGAGTAAAGGTTGATACCCGAAAAAGAAAGAGTAATAACCCTCATGTATGTGGAGATCGATTCTGCACTATTTGCAAGTTGTACGTTAATGAGGATCATTTCTGTTTCGTACAAAAGGAGAAATCGAAATCAGAAACTGATTTTCGCTATTGGGCAAGTTGGGAAAATTATCCAGATGAGTGTACGCAATATTACTTTTAAAGATACATATTTATTCATGTCCGCAAAATTATCTAAATTACCGGCTACCATGGGATTAGCTGAAAGTTTAAAGAAGGGAGATTTCCCGTTTTTATTGAATACTGAGGATAATCAAGATTATGATGCAGCATGGCCAGAACTTAAACTTTTTGATGATGAAGGTAAATCAGAAACTGAACGGTAAGCTTTAGAGGTTTGGCATAAGGAGTGTGTGCAAAAAGATCTAACCTTTAACTTACAACGTGAGATGTTAGAATACTGTAGGAACGATGTTCGAATATTATGTGAGGGGGTCATTAAATTCTTACTTAATTGAAAAAAAGACTGATGGGATCCAGTGTTTTCTTCAAGAAAGTACTATTGCTGCATGTGCTATGGAATGCTTTCGCTCTTTATATTTAGAAGAGAAAAGTATTCCTATTATTCCCGCGTTCGGGTATCGACAACGTAACCGTCACAGTAAAAAGGCATTAAAATGGTTAAAGTACATGGAATTCATAGGAAATGATGTTTCTATTCATACGGCTGAAAATGGAGATGAAGTTCAATTTGGACGATTTAAAGTGGACGGGTATGATAAGAATCATCGTACTGCCTATGAATTTTATGGATGCTTTTATCATGGTCATTCATGCATTAAGCAAGGTCGCCATGTGCCTTTAAATGATGCAAATGATATAACATTAAATGACCGACATATTGCCACAATGAGGAGAAAGAAATATTTAGAAACATGTGGTCTAAAACTTGTAGAAATCTATGAATGTGATTGGGATCGACAAGTCAAGAAAAATCCGCATATTCAACAGTTTATTAAAGATCATTGTAAAAATATTGAAGGTGGATTAGTGCCGAAAGACTCTTTCAAGGGAGGTAGAACGGAAGTTTTCAGATTACTAAGAGTGTCCTGAAGACGAATTTATTCGTTATGTCGATATATGCAGTTTATATCCATATGTCATGAAAAAGAAACCTCTCCCTATTGGTAAGCCTACCATTTATCGAGGGAAAGCATGTCCTATTCCCAAATAAATTTACGGAGTTGTCTTCTGCAAGGTTCTTCTTCCTCAAGATCTTGCTATTCCTTTGCTTCCGTATATTGCGAATGGACGCCTTGTATTCGGCCTCTGTCGTACTTGTATGGAGGAAATGAATAGTAATGATTGTAACCATATTGTTGATCAACGCTGTTTCACTGGTACGTTTTGTACTCCTGAATTGCATGAAAGTATGAAGAAAGGTTATACTATTCTTGATACTTATGAAATTTATGAGTTCAAGATGAAAGAGGGGTTATTTAAAGATTATGTTAATAACTTCTTGCAGATGAAACAGGAAGATTCTGGTTTTCCATCTCAATGTGTTAGTGAGGAAGAAAAGCAGAAGTATATTGAGGAGTATGCGGAGCATGAAGGTATACAACTCAATGCTGATAACATCAGTGAAAACTCTGGTTTGCGTTATATTGCAAAACTGTTTTTAAATTCTCTGTTTGGGAAGTGGGGACAGAGAATTGATTTAGCACAGACCAGAGTAATTAATGATGTTAAATTCTTCTTGGATATTCTTGGAACACCTCACTTTGAAGTACAAAATGTACTTCTGATTGGAGAAGATGCCTTGTTAGTAACATACAGGGATTTAGAAAATGTAAATACACCTAATGCTTTCTGTAATGTTATCTTATCAGCCTTTATTTCATCATGGGCTAGATTGGAATTATATGGTTTATTAGAAAAAGTGGGGATAGAAAATGTTATCTATTCAGATACAGATTCTATCTTCCACAGACAAAAGAGAAATCAACATCTATTGCTTCCTACAGGGAACTATTTAGGAAATTTAACTAATGAGATCAAAGAAGGGTGGGAGATCCCTATTTTCATTGGGTTAGGGCCAAAGAATTATTCATATAAGGAGAGGGAAATTAAGACTGGAAATATTAAACCCACTTTCAAAATTCGGGGAATCACTTTAAATTGTCGTGCACGTAAAATTATTGATTTTGATCATTTTCTAAATTTAGTTAAACATGATTATGAAAAAAAAATCATTAGTAATCCTAATGGTATCTATAGGAAGCCAGGATTCAAAATTATATCTAGGTCAGAAATAAAAACACATCAGAATGTACGAAGTAAACGAAAATTTCATCATGAATTCGAAACACTTCCTTTTGGTTATAAAAGAAAACGAA
>JAGDQP010062893.1:0-11805 GCA_022664845.1 Lepisma saccharinum
ACTTTGGAACAAAACCGTAAGGCACTGTGCGAGGATCAATTTCAACATTTTCTCGAGTTAATTTTACACGTTTGTTTGTTACAGTACGATGTGTGATTACTTTAGGGCTTGACACAATGACAAAACCAGGCTTTCTAGCAATATTATTCGGATTGAATAAAAAATTTTCTGTGTTTGTTTTGTTACTAATTTAAAAAACCATTCAAAATCAATTTCTTGTCTATTACGTTTGTCTAATCGAATTCCTCTAATTTTAAAAATATCCTCAATTTCATTTGTCATTACATTTTTAATTTTAAAGCATAGTTTTTAGGTCCGATTGCCACAAATGTAATCATTTTCCAGCCATTTGGTATCTCGTTTGTTGATCCGCCTAATTTACTGGACAAACTCAGTCTGGGTTTCTCATTTCTATTACTAATATAAATAATAGAATCAGTATCCACATACATGATTCTTCCATATCCTACTTTACACATTAAAGAATAGTTCTAGTCGTGCATAAGCTGTTATAAAACTAGCCATGACCGTATTACTGAACTTTAATGGGTTATTAACGTTTTCCATATATTTATAATTAGTAATTAATGCCTTTTCTCCAATAGGCGTAACTGATGAGATTTCATTTTCCGGTGCAAATAATATTTCTAAAAATGATTTTTCATCCTGTACAATTTTACTTTTTGGTAAATCACATCTTTGTCCCCACTTACCATATAATGAGTTGAGGAATATTTTAGAAATAAATCTTAAACCAGGATTATGTGATATTTTAGCATATTCAAGTTTTATATGTTCTGTTTTTTCATAGTCATCAATATATGCTCGTTTAT
Source organism: Lepisma saccharinum (assembly GCA_022664845.1). Taxonomy (NCBI): domain Eukaryota; kingdom Metazoa; phylum Arthropoda; class Insecta; order Zygentoma; family Lepismatidae; genus Lepisma; species Lepisma saccharinum. The sequence goes on from JAGDQP010062893.1 coordinate 834, forward strand.
CCGCTTCTGTTTGACAATCATGTGGAAATCCTGAAGCTTCCTGTTTCATTTTTAAGAAGGAACTTACATAATCTTTAAAAACATCATTTTTCATTTCAAATTTCCATATTTCATATACTTCTTGTACTATGTAACCACACTCTAGAGGTTTATGAAGTTCAGGTGTGCAAATAGTGGTTATCCAACATCTTTCTTTTTCTGTATGAGCGCACGCATCTTGATTTTGTTCTTCCATGCATTTGCGACAAAGCCCAAATAATAATTTATTGTTAACGTTAAAGGGAACTACAGGTAGCTGAAGATGTTTAGGAGCTAATATTTTACAGAGTACAAGTCCATGAACATTACGCAAGTCCACATCTTTTACTTCATAACCTTTATAAATTTTGGGTGGTCCTACAGGTAACTGTTTAGCACTCATAACGTACGAATATAAGGATGTAATGTCAAAATAATTCAATTCTGTATCTTCTGTACAATTATAATAGCTCTTAAACACTTCAGTCCTTCCCCCTTTAAAGGCAAGTTTTGGATGAAGTTCGTATGGAATGTCATTACAATTCGATTTAATAAAATTCAGAATTTCACGATTATTTTTACCTCTCTTTTCCAGTCGCACTCCCACATTGTAATTACAGTAAACCCCAACTGGTTCAAGTACATTTCTTTAACAAAAGCCTTCTGATAACGTTCCTCCATGCTTAAACCTCCATCAACAGATTCATGTCTCAAATAGGGAAAACACCGTGGTTCTCCATACCAACGGCAGCCATTGAATTCCCAAATAAGTTTTCTTTCCATGTCGCAACCATGTGCTGCATAAGGCCCAAATTATATTTCACCCCTATTTTCACTTTTCCGAATACGATGTTTCCGTTTATACTCTTCCCAACGTATCTATTGTAGCGCTGCCTTACTTTGATGAGTTTGAGACGCAAAACCTAGTGGTGGTATTATAGGAATTGTATTTTGTTCTAAATATAATTGTCTAAATGTTTTCATTGCCAAACTAGCCACACTACATGAATGAATAAAACATTGTATTCCTTTTGTTTTCTCCTCCACAAGATAACTAAATTTAATAATTGAGGCCGCCAAAATACGTGTATCTTGCTGGCAATACTCTAACAGTTCATTTTGCAAGTTAAAAGTACGCCTCTCGTGAACACATTTTGCATGCCATGCCTTAATTTCCTTAGCTTCCTCTTGACTGCGCGAGTCTATGTCATAATATTTTAAATCAGGCCATACATCATTATATTGTTGATTTTTGGAATCGTTTAGTAAGTACGGAAAGATACCTTTTTTTAAATTATTCTTGTTAGATAGTCCTAAGGTTTTCGGTAGATTCTCAAGTTTAATTTGCATGTATAAATATGAATCTCTAAAAATTATATGCTCATGGATTTTCATTTCTATAATTTTATGCCCTTGTGTAATCATTTTAGGACAAATACCTTGTTTCTCAATTAGTACTTTAGCTGCTAAAATATTGTCATATTTAGAACCACAATGAGATAACACTATTATTTTTTTAAATTGTTTACGTGGTTCTAAAACGTATTTAATAAAATCTTCAAGATTTCTAAAATGTCTGTCCCTAACACCGCATTCAATACATTTTTCAAAATCATTACAATTATTAAAGCATTTCTTTCCACACACACCTCATTTGTCATTTTCATCAAAATTCTTACAATTAAAACATCTAGAAGTACAACAAACTAAATTAACAACATGTTCTCTCACCCTTTTACTATTTGGTTCCATTAACATAGACTCTGTGTCAAATATTAAATACATGTAGTTCTTTACAGGTACAATATTTGCTTTTTGTACAAAACAAATGTGACCTGGTTCAACATTTTTCGCACATGTTTTGCAGTAGTGCTCACCACAAGAATGCATCGAGTTATCTTTTCTTTTACGTAAATCAACCATAACACCACAACTTGAACAAATAAATAATTGGTCACATAAAGTTTTACCTCCCTCCCTATAAGATTTCTTGTGATTTTGAAAACATTGGTTATCAGGGAAGTATCTAAAACAATCATTACAAATTATTCCTGCTCCGTTATCTTCACTAGGTGCGTGCCACATGTTACAAAATGTGCATGCAAATTTACATTTATGTGTCTTTTTACGATTATGGTCTACTAAACAGTAAGGACAGTGATGTTTGACTTGTAAAAATTTGGTTATACACGGAATATAATCATAGTGTTTGTTATAATAATATAAAAATATTTTCTTTCTAGCGTAAGGTGATTCAAAAATAATTTTACATTGCCTGTTTTTAGCTTTCTTTTCATACACTATAATTTGATATGATGGACCTAGATGGTTTTGAAATTTTTGAACATCAGAAAGGGTGCACCCATGTTGTTGATTTACTCTAACACCAGCATTTACAGATAAAATTTTAGCTTTATCAAGCCAACTATTCGGATACTCTTTTAAAGTTTTTGTTTGCGAGTAGTTTTGATCAGCTCTGGATTGTCCGTAGACAATAGCTAGCGGTAAACAATATATTCTGTCATTAATGTGAAAGACATCCTGATTAAAAAATGTGGTCAAGTCCAAAAATTTATCTCGCTTAGACCAATTGCTTGTGCCTTGGCCTTTTCGGCAGTCTACAAAATGTATTTTAATTCGTAAATTCGAAGTCAAGAAAAAATTCTCATTACTCTGAATTACTCGTTCAATAGCTTTCATAATGCTTTCTTCGTTATTAATTGCTCTTTTCTGCCAAGGCACATAAATAGGTTTTCCTATTAGACACTGATCTGATTCAATGGTTACCCCTAAATATGTGTCTGGATCAATATCAGAAATTAAATTATCTAATGCAAAACCAAAAAGCTCCGACACAAAATCATGTGGATTTTGAATTTTGTTATTTTCATTTACTTTCAATTCAATTTGACGGCCTTCCAAATTAAAAACAGGATATGATCTGGTTGTGTAGTCTACAATTGAGAATCTGTTATCAGAATTCGTAATATTATTACTACTATTACTAGTGCTCATACTTGGTGGTGAATGTTATTATTACTTTTGCTAGTACTTGATTCATGAATGTTACTATTTGTAGTACTAGTACTTGATTCATGAATGTCATGCATGTTACTATTTGTGGTGCTAGTACCTGACTGATCCATGTTGTGCTTGTTATTAATATTTACACCACTACCAAACATTATATCATCATTTACTATACAATCTGATTGATTTGTAAAAAATTCTATGTTATGTTGCGCTATGAAAGCTGTACCAATTTCTTCTCCAAAAAACTGTAATATTGTTTCTTTTTAACTCTGTTTATCCCAATTAAACCTACACCGATCATTTTTTCTATTTTTTGTCGTACCATATTCAAACTTTTCATCGATCTAAAGCAACCTGCTTCCACCAAGACTAAAACATCCCCTATAGTCAAACACAACCTTAACAAACTCTCCCAATTTCTTTGTAAATTATTTACAATAGCAGAAATTAATAACTCTTCATACTCCTTGCATGTTGGTACAATACCTTGGGAGAGTTGTCCATAAACATAGAGTTGTCCATGTTTCTATTATCTGATCTCTGTTCTCATAGCCGTCCAAATATTGTCTGGTTAATAAAATATCGCTAATGTTCTGTGCATGAGTCGTGTTCAAGGCTTGATTCACGAATTCTATTGATTCAGTAGTTGAAAACAAAGAATGCATTTCTGCTGTTTGTGGTGATGCAAGTACATATTGATTCAAGAATGAATTTGCAATGTCTTCCTGTAAAAAAAAACTGATGTACTGTGTCTCTGTTAATTCTTTCACAACGTCCAATACGCCCTTTCTGAATAAAATTATCCACTTTTTTACGTGCATCAAAATACAATGCTAAACATGTAAAAAATCCTGCTTCGAATAAATCAAAAACATCTCCAACAGTTTTACACAAATGAAGAATTAATTGTTGGTTGTGACTAAACTGTTTAAACAAATGTTTCAAATTTGGTGTATAGTTTCTTATCATGAACAATATGTCCATTAAAAACAACTCACAAATATTTATCCAAGTGACTTGCAGTTCAAAGCTGTTTCCATATCCTCGATTATCTTGAGCTAGAAGTAGAGCGTCTATGCCGTCTAAAAATACCGTAGGATTTTCTTTATAAGCTGCCATTATTTAATTCCTGAAAACGATAACCAATATTAGTGTCTTTCGTCAATTAAATAACAGATTTCAATGAGTTGATTTAATCGGAATGGTCCATTTAACATAGATTGTGGTCAATTCATCGTCAGAGTTTTTTCTCAAATGTCGGAATGACCTCTATAATCAAAATAAAGATGAACAGAAACAAACAAGCAACACGATTGCAATTATTTTCAGAATTTAAATGAACAGTAATGTAAACTTACCTAAAAAAAGCATTTCGTTTCTGTAATATGTCGATGTGTATTTCCACACAAGTTAAAAATAATACTCAACTAGTGTAGTGTACTTCAACACTAGTCTATGTTTAATGTACGTTAAATATATATACAGTGAAAATAGAAGGTGCAGAGGGATAGGGGGGAGGAGAAAACAAAGTAATACATTTTTTTTATTTTAGAGTTCCAAATAATTTTCAGTCATTTACCAACGCCCACACCGTATCTTTCTAATAAAACACACCTCCTAAGAAAACGCCTACTTCTTCACCTGATTCTTTTTCTAGCATATATTTGGTCAATGTCACAGCCGTATATGGTAGCATTCTTATTATAAATAGTATCATCACATTTAATAACACGTTTCAAGTGGGATTCTAATAAACAACCGTTTACTGAAGCACACATTTAAGTGGTGTCACCTTAAAATACGGTCATCCATACCGTACTATTACACGAGTTGAGCTAGATTTTATTAACCAACCGTTTACTTAAATAGACATATATAGGACGCGAACTGAAAATAAGGCTAGAAATACCATAGTACTAGAAAACTTTGCACTAGTGACATAGATTTATAACACAGTATACCGTATTCAATCAGATATATTGTGTTCAGAGAAAAGACATTTTTTTTTACCTATTTCCAAAATCAAAACTATGCGCTCAACCGTTATAACATGGATTTCTGTTTAAATACAAAATAGGAGTTGTGTGCTCGTTTTCACAAATATCATGCAGGCCATTCTTACGGAACTACTACAAACTTGTCAACAAAGTTTCGTTTCTTGCAGTAGGAGTATACTATGCACCGAAATACGCCTACTCTAATGTGGCCCTTCACTGAGCATTTTAAAATTTAGTCGAAATTGAAAACAATCATCTATTAGAAACAGGCACTCAATAAGCATTCAGTTTATTTTTCCAAGCACTGACAACAACTAACATTCATTACACCTCTTCACCGGGCAAAGAAAACACGTTATCTAGTTAGATGCCCATGTTATTTTTAATAAAACTGTACAAAACCTATTTCTGCACCATTAACAACAAAAAATAAATATTCCTTACATATAATAAAATAAAATTAAGTTGATCAATCTACAATTTCAAGACCTTCATTACAAATATTTATTTTTACAATTCCATTTTTATCTGACATGAAACCTAATATTACATCAACTTATACCTTCTTGATTGGGGACTTTTTCATGGATCCAAGTTTTGCACAACGTACATTAAACACACTATTTTTTAAAATTTTACCTTATATGATGTACGATCTCTTTACTTAAATAATTATACTCGTTTCATAGAACAACGCATTTTTTGTGAATCCACGTTTTGCATTCAACACACTATTTTTTTAATTTTAGCTCAGGATTTCTGTTCTTTTCTTCAATTACGATATTATTTCACTCCAATACATGCAACCACGTCGTACATTGAATACACTATTTTTAATTTTAGGTCGTACTTTCAGTCAGCATTATTATTTTTTTGACATAAATATAAACACAACTATTTTCAACTCATACTTTCTTGATTGGGAGGCCTCAGAACATATCTCCTTCTACAACAACTCGTATTTTAACAACAAAAATAAACAATATTAGTACTGCAAATAGTTATTTTTAAATATACAACTATAGACTAGGGCTGTTCTAACAACAAAATAGAAAGTGTGTCAGCAAGAATAGAAACTAGACCGTGGGAAAAAACTTGCTAATGCACTCTTATTTACTACTATCTAAGGGCAAGATGAAGTAATTATAAATAGCAAAACCAATTCCCTCTATATCGTTTCTGGTATCTGGTGTCAATCCACCCAAGCTAGTATGCAAGGATTGTCTCTGTATTCGATTTTAAAACAGAGAAAAGCACGAAGTGCGAGCTGAGCATCTGGGACTTCATTTTGTGGGTTCACAATATATTAGAAGGGTAGAAATTGTACATGGCTTACGATTACCACAGCAATCCTAGTTCGATTGGACTGACACCAGGTGGCATATGACTCGTAGACTCATGGATTAAGCTAACTCCGGAATAAATTGTTTTGTGCAACTGGCTATAAATAGTCTAGAAATGGGTTAAAAAACCAGTCACAAGATTTGATCCTCAATATGACCAAAAGTGAAGTTGAATAGAAGTGTGTTAAAAAAATATTTTTATAATGATAACATTTTCAGATACGTTAGGAAGTTTTGTAGTTATGTTTGCGATGCATGATTTTCAAGTGATGATGAAACTGAAGATGAAAAATGTTGCATTGATACGGGAGGAGAAACCACAAAAACTGGAGCAAACTTTATAGGGAGAGATGAACACAGATTTACCTACAAAGGATGACTTTCTGTGAACCACAAATCGAGTTCTGCGGTGATGGTGGTGTTTTAAACTTACAGTAATTAACTGAAAGGATCGATTCTTATTCCCAAATCGAGCATCAAATCGATGTGAAAGTGTCAGTTCTTTTTTTTTTAGAAAACTTGAGGGACACTGAAGAGGTGATATTCGTTCCTTAGCTCAAATTATATGTTTATATTATAGATGAATATTGTACCATTCATTATATTACACAAGAAAGGGGATAAAGAATGCGTCGATCACAACAGACCAATAACTTTACTGTCAGATACAAAATGTTCGCTAAAGTTATTTTGAATCCTATTAAATGAGACTTAGATTTTAACCAAGGAACGAAACAAGCCGGATTTCGTGGTGGATTTAGCACAATGGACCACATACAAGCACTGAATGAAGTTATGGAAAGGACTAACGAATATGAACTTCCACTATGTCTATGATTCGTAGATTTTGAGAAAGTCTTCGATTCGGTCACCTTAGCAGCAGTACTTAAATCACTTGAACATCAAGACATCAAAAGTGCATACATTGAATTAGTACGAGACAGTTTCTCGATTGTCACATCTGTCATTAGACTACATCAAGAAAGTGAAAAAATTAAAGTTGGCAAAGGTAAGACAAGGAGATTCAATTTCTCCAAAACTATTTTCAGCAATCCTGGAAGCATTGTTCCAAAATATGAATTGGAATTAAATTGGAATAAAAATAAATGGCAAGTAACTTGATGATCTACGATTCGCTGATGATATAATCCTGTTTGCTTCAAGTGCAAAAAAAAACTATAGATTAGAATGGAAGAGCTGTGTAATGAATTTAAGTAAAACAAAAGTACCGTACATTCAACATGCTGAAAAGAAGAAAATAAAGATTAACGGAGAGACAAAGACATAGCGGATGGGTATGTTTACCTAGAGCAGCTGAAAACATTGGCGATGAAATAAATAGAAGATATAAAATGACAAAGAGCTCGTTTGAAAGAATAATCTATATTTGCAGAACCAGTTACTAATTTGTCTTAAACGTAAAGTTTATAATCAATGAATCTTACCTGTGATGTTGTACGGATGTTAAACGTGGACATTAAATGCGCAAACAACTAAAAAAATTGAGAGTTACACAAAGAGCAATGTGGATATACATGCTAGGAATAACTAGGAGGGACAGGAAGACAAATTAATAGATTCGATCACAAACAAAGGTAGAAGATGTAATCAAGAGTGCGAAGAAGATGAAGAGGAGATAAGATAGCTAGACACATAGCTAGACGAACAGATGGAAGATGGATGATAAATTTTCTGCATTTGATTCTCAGAGAAAAGAAACAATGTAGAAGACGTCCAAATGTAAGATGGGTAGATGAAATCAAGCGTTTTTCAGGAGCTACAAAGCAGCAGACCGAGATGTGTCTAAAGAGGAAGAGGAGTCCTTCATCCAGTAGTAGATTGAAAACGGCGGAATATCATGATGATGATATCATTATATTAGGAATGTAAATTATATTACAAATGAATTATTATTGTGACAAGGATTACGAATATATCGTCGTTCAAGAGACGAAGTGGCGTAGGTGAATTTTCATCACTGTTACATTTAATTTCATATCTTCCAAAGTAAATTTTCTACGTTAATGAAAGTTGAACTTAAGTTAGCCCTCTTGAACGACGATATATGCTCTACATAACGTCTTATTCTCAAGATTATGCAAGCTCTCAGTTTTCAGTAATTACATAAATATATGAAAATAATACTTGCCAAATTTATCGAATGTTTTAGAGTTACTAAACAATTTATTAAAATATGAAATAAAACGCTAATATCAGAAAAGAATCAAATGTGAAGATCACAGGTATGGAATTTGTCTATGTCGCCTAGTAGTTTACTTAATATAGCACAGGAGCGGCAAATGAGAGACTGGAAATCGATTCTTTGCTAGTATAGCAATCAATATTACTGTGTATTTTTCAATTATGACATTAATATTAATATAAAAATCGGGGGAAAATATGGTCATTATCTGCCCATGATTCTCGGGTAATGTAGTCCAGATGTTTTCGCTGGTTTCCCTCCGGCACACAAGCAAATGCTGGGATAGTACCTTGAATAGGGCTACGTTCGATTTCTCCCCAAATCCTTTCCTCTGTTTTAATATAGTTTTTCTTGCTACTAAGCCTCCACTATAAAATTGGCTCTGATCTGTATATTTTTTGTTTATTAAAATAAATAAATAAAAGTAAAATCTAAGTGTAAGAAACCTAAGTCGACGGTATAGCCTCTAAAGGTTATAAAAAAATAATTTCTTACTATAAGACTCATTCATTACAACTATCTGTGTATTAACTTCCCAGAACTTCTACGAGATGGCAGAACGTCTGTGATATTCGCTGAAGGTATTATGCATGTCAATAGATGGCGCAGTGATCGACTGCGAGAAGATGGTGCACAGAAAGGTGAATACCGTACAAGCAAAGAGTAAATACCTAGTAAATAAATATAATGATTACAGCACATTTTCATGTACATAATTTCTTACGTAAGCATTTTTCTCCAATGCATTTTTCTCCCCTTGGCGTGTGAGCTCCATAATGCACATAATTTATATCGTTTCTCTATTTGCTCCCAATCTCCGTAACCTATTCAATCAGACTGTATTTTTTTCCTAATAGCTTGCATTGTCTATGACTTTCTCATATAACCCTGTTACTTAATTTGAATTTTGAATTTAATTTTAAGGCCTTTAGGCAACTTTGCCTTAGACCGTTACAACCCTGCTAAATATTATTACATTCATTTTACCTACCCACTTTTTTAGACTAGGCTGACTGACCTAGTGTCATTTTTTAAAAATCGGGGACGTTTCATTCGAAATTTTCACCTGTCTTACTCTACGTCTCGTTCATTACATTATGCACCCTTATCCGAATTAAAGCAAGTTTCATAGTTTAACTCCTGATGTCAGAAGAATCTAGAAATGATTGAAAATTATGCGCACATAAAATCGATAATAAGCAGATGAGTAGATAAAAAAAAAAAGTGAGAGCTAAATAATTCATTTTCGTAATGAACCAAGAGTGTCGTCAGGACGATAGGAAATTGATGAGGTCCATTGTCACATGAAAGCTGAAAATTTACGAGAACAATGGAATGCGTACGGTAGACTATTAAAGGAATGCATTGCGTGCAAAATGTGCTATCAGCAGGGACTTACGACAGCAAAATTGACTGCTCGAATAATCGGGACGATTCATGGTCTCGAAAAAATCTTTTCTCGGGACGCTGTGGGGGCGTTAGGACGAAAACCGGGACAATCCCGGATTTCTGGGTCATTTCTTCACCCTAATTTATAAATTTTAACAGGGCAATCAGCGTTTCCATTTCTAGCATAGTTATGCTAAAGCTCTCGTAATTGAACCTGCTTTAGCATCTAGCAGCGGTGTAGCCAGACAAATTGTCGCTGGGGTGGGTGGCCTCATATTTGCTTAGAAGGCCTTATGCTACAAATGCCAAAGAGTATCACATAAGCCTACATTGTGTTTATAAAAAAAAAATCAACGTTTATTGATTGAAAATCATAGTACATCTTAAATCGTCCAGCTTGGTTGCTCGTCTCCTTTCAAAAAATATTTTATTAATATTTATATCCCTTATTTAAGAACAGTTAAAAAATGTATTCTTTTATTTTTATATAAAAAAGATTAATTAATGGCGGCCATTTTTGTATTGCGGTGCATATAAAAAATTTGTGCTAGGAGATGTTTACGGAAAATGTAATATCTGCGGACTGGTTTATTATAGGATACCGGTATTCAAACAGAAACCATTCTTTCCAATATCATCAGTTTGATAATTTTAGTCCTCTGCATTAAAATCCTAAAATGTAATAAACCTAGTCAAAATAGTATCCAAATGTGATTGTCGAATAGTAAATAATTACTGTTTTCAGGGAGCTTTTTCTCCCGGAAGGGATTGAATATTATTTTCTTGTACACTGGTATATAGCGAAGTATATTGAAGGTACAGAATATGCAGGGTGATGCTTCGTTAATGTTTCATATATTTTTGAAAAACCAAAAATTCGTGTTTTATGCATATTGGAGGCCCATTATCTCTGGTGGGACAAAATATAAAATACACATACACACACACATACACACACACACACACACACACACACACACACACACACA
>JAGDQP010062897.1:0-11804 GCA_022664845.1 Lepisma saccharinum
TGTACTTGCTCAGTTCGGAGCTTACAACCCTAACCAGGAGCCCATATAGGCTCTGAAACTATTTAATTTTTTGTAGCTTTTTGACCTGATTTCTCACTGCACTTATTATGTTAATATAACTCGTAACAGACGCTTTTGAGAAACGCCATAATAATTCGGGTTACAACTACATTCAGCTTTTTCTACGCTTGTGTGTGTCGCACTTTCTTCAAATATTCTCTCCACTACACTCTCCTCTGCTGTGGTGTGAGTTGCCTACATGCGATAGATAAATAAGTAAATTAAAGTTTATTACCTATAAATTTATTCTAATATACATTGTCAATACGTCCCAATAAAATAACCTTATCCAATACGTCAGACCCTACACAGAAGACCCACTGGCATTCTCAACGTGACTGATCAACTAGCGAATTTTAAGTCAGTCACCAGGCCAATTGGAATATGAAAAGGAAAAAAGCGAAGTCACACATCGAATGCTTTCAAACAAGGAATAGATTCGAATGTACTGTCACGGATTTGATAATGTTATTAACGCGAGTAGTGTGATAATGTGATCGATGTGATCGATTATACTATCGATCATTCAGATGGGTTTACCAGGGGTTTCGAAAATTTGCTAGATTATGTTAATTTTAAGAAGATCATTTTAAGGTATCTAGGCATCTCACACTCAGAGTGGTCTATTTTGGGGGTTGAATAAGAAAAATAGAACTTATTTTGTAGGCTTCATCAGAGCATTTGTCTGGTGTGGCTAAATAAGAACAGTGGAAAGCTCAGCCAGAAATGATAGATCATGAGTCCAAGAATCTCCCTAAAACAAACCTAGCGCTCTGCAACTTAGGCAGGACTGCTCGATCCAGATAAAATTAAGATTGATTAACCTATGCCTGCTACTTTCACTATCCTATCAATAGGGAAAAGATTTTTTTTTTATTTGGGGACTCGCCTTCCATCCCTGTCTCTCTGCATTCTTTGCATAAATAGGTTGTGTACTTTCGGGGACGTACAGCACGAGCAGTTGTTCGCTCTCCCCATTTTGGGACAGGCTGTCCCTAGAGATTATTGGATTACCGGAATTCCGGCACTCCAACTAGCTCCTATGTTCCTTCAGTTTAGACTTCAGATGTTGCGGGACGGATTTTGACTAGGCATCCAAGGTTCTCCTAGTTCATGTTTAGAACATTTGCTTGTTTGTTTTTCCTACCTACCATAGTTGCAATTTTATTATAAAAAGAAACATTGGTACATAACATTTAGGACAAACACATGGACAACACACGGACTTCACAATGACAACACAAACATGAACTTGATTCGGCATCTTCTTTTGCTGCCCCTGCAACGAGATAAGAGAGGAACTTTAGGATCGGATTGTGCGTGGGAATGTTGTTTCACCCGCAATTTTTTCCCCGCTTCTCCGTCCTAGTCGTATTTACTGTTATCTTCCTCTTCCTCACTCATCATAGGGTTTAGGTTGTTTTCACTTGCCACACTTCCACTCTTACTTCATTTACACTTGTATTCCTTGGGGGATATGGGGAATTGGCAAATCATAGCCGTGGAAATGATGTTCTCCTACAAAGTTTGTATGCATCTACCTTTGTTCTCCTTAGTAGGTTCCCCTCCATTTCCACCTTAGATTCCTCTTCTTATTTCCCTCTCCATCATTCACTGATTTGGTCACACATACACTAGGCTATTTTGCTGTACGCTTCCATTCCGGGTTCCGGAATGTAAGTGTTATTTGGTTGTTAAATATTTTAATTATTATATGTTATACTATTTCACTACACTTTCCTGCCACCATATTTATTCAGCACCCACACGATGAGCGTCTCTTGTGCCGCAGTTCCTGCACAAGGCACTCTAATTTGCAGCTGGCTTCCAGCGACCAATTATTCACTTTATTTGCTAATGATCATGTTCTAATTAGTTGTTCTGAATAGTTTTATTTAGGCCACTTTTCGGTTGTTTTTAATATATCTGGATTGTTATTTGTCCACGTTTAGATACATAATGTACGTCCGAGATGCTTGCTCGGCACCCGCGCGCACACGACACACTCACGCCTCACGAACTCCGTAATCGTTATTCTTCTATATTAATTTTATTTATCCTTATATCTACCAGGTGTATGCATAACTTTTTGCCGATTTTTTTGTGAAGAAAACACGTAATTTGCAAGGGAAATTAATTTTGTTTTATTCAAAACATTGGCTATCGGCTTAACATATTTCGCCCATCTTTCAGATAATTGATGCATACCATGCCAGAAAAACTGCTTGTCTTTTGCGGCAAACCATACGTCGAGCCATTTTCCAACGTCTTCGAAATTGCTGAAGTGCTGCTCTGCGAGCACGTACCCCATTGATGCGAAGAGGTGATAGTCAGATGGCGCCAGGTCTGGGGAGTACGGCGGGTGCGGAAAGATGTCCCATCCAAGCGATTTCAAGGTGTATTTCACTGGTTTTGCTGTGTGAGACGGCACATTGTCGTGTAACACAATCACTTTGCCATGCCTTCGGGCAAATTCCGGTCGTCTTCCGATCAATGCGGGATTTAAATTAATCATTTGTTGGCGAGAGCGTTGTGCATTAACGGTTTCGCCGGGCTTCAAGACTTCATAATACACAATACCGCTCTGGTCCCACCAGACACAAAGCATGGTCTTCTTGCCGAAGCGATTTGGCCTTGGTGTTGAAGGACCGGCTTCGCCAGTTGAAAGCTACGATTTTTTCAGCTTTGGGGTTTCAAAATAAATCAATTTTTCGTCACCCGTCATAATTCGATACAAAAATAATTTTCTTTCGTAGCGTTTAAGCAGCATTTCACAAGTGACTTTGCGATTTTCCATTTGACGTTCATTTAAATCGTGCGGGACCCATTTAGCCAGTTTATTGATCTTCCCCATTGCTCGTAAACGTCTGCTGATTGTTTCTTGTGACACATTTAATGGTTTTTCTCAATGGTGTCTTTCCATCCTTAAGTGTACTCATTATTGTCATTCTTTAACGTATTCTAAGCACTTTTGGTTTTTATTTTCTTCGTTATTAATTTATATGGTTTACCCCACGGATCCAGACTAAGATTTTCTTCGACGAATTTTTCCCATGTTCTTTTTCTATATTCAAACAATTCTTTTTCAAATGTTTCCTTGGCTTCACTATGTTTTCTGAGTCTTTCCTGCCTGAGCTCGTGATTTCCAGCTGCTCTATAACGTTTTCTTGCTGCTCTCATCTTTCGTTTTAATCTTTCCATGCCTTCGGTCCATTGAGCATTTTTCTTCTTTTTGTTCTTTTTATGTATAGGTATTGATTCCTTGATTGCTCTAATTGTGGCCTGCTCCAGATTCTCTGTTAATTCGTTTAGATTACAGTGGTTATTTATTTGAGGAAATTTCAGAGTTCTTAAGAAATTTTTCCAGTTTATTTTCTTAATCTGATATTTCATTGTTTCATCTTCCTCATCTTTTTTGGGAAAAGAATTGCGCTTCTCTAAGAAAATGACCGTAAAATTGACCCATTTTGCACCTAGTTCTTTGACTCCCTTGTAGAACCAAATGAAATAAGATGCTAAACATATCTGGATTTCAGTTTAATATAATTTCAGTATCGTTCACTAGTTAGTTGAGATTATAATGTCGGAAGATAAAATTATAAAAATATAGTGAAATGTATTAGCTGCATCTCATATACAAATTTGAACTTTTCGTTAAAGGTAGCAAGCATAAATCGCAATCTGGTCACGTAGATAGTATAAAGCGGACGCAGTCACGTCCTTCACCGCATTTTATTTACCACCCAAACCTTCGAGGTTTCAGTCTACATAGAGATATATATCGATGTACGTTTGGAGCAGTCTATAATTTCCAAAATTTAAGCACATTAATAGTACCATGAGCGTAAAAATTTCACAAAAATAAGATATAGAAATAAGCCATTTCTCTCAGTAGAGTAATTTTGTATTCGCATATTGTGCAGAGTTATGGGTAGAGTACGAAATCTTGACCTAACTTTTATTCTTTATTTTAAATTTAATACCCTTGTTGATCGTTGACGTGTTGAATCTGTTCCCGTGACACATAATGCAGCACGCTGTTTGGCCACCGCTTCTCATGTGACTTCCTAGAACGCTCATTAATCGTCAAAGATCACGTGGTATTGGTTTCCCGAAAAATTATAATATTTATTCTTGTTTACAGTGCATACTAATCCAACGATAATACATGCAAATAAAATAATGAAACAACATGATCTAACCTAAATGCTCGTTAGCATTTACAACATATTCTTACTTAGAATGTAAAAAAATTGACGTAAACTTCCTGCTTAATATAGTTCTTCTAAAATCCGTTCCCTTTCACAACATACTTTTGACCTAACCCAAATGCTAGTTCCCGTGTACAAACTACTGTTTGTTCTAATGCTCTTTCTTGCTTACGACATATTGTAAAATAACATACCGGTACTCTAATTAATTTACAACAAATTTAAGTTTGTAACCTAGTTTACCGTATGCGACTTGACAGAGTGCAGTGTTTACAAGATTTATACAAAATCTTAACAAAAATCATTTTTATATATAACATGCAGTTTATACTATCTATTATCGTCATATTGAGTGTAAAATGACGTCTTCGAATTTAAATACTGTATATGATTTAACCTATTGTTGTATGCACCAATTCTCTATTTTGTATAAGACTTATTGTAAATCTACATTTGGGGCAATTATTGAATATTACTTGACAACATTTGACCTGAATATCTCATATGTATTTGCCAGATCTAACCACATTTTACCCCCCAAAACACTTTTCTCGTTAATAAAATGCAGCTTTTCGTCTTCTTCCAAATACTATATGTCATGTGCGAGATATTGGACTCTGAAACTAAGGCATATGATTTGGCTTAATCCTGTATGCAACTTGCTAAATATTTATAATTTTGTCCTAAAAACATAAAAGTAACAAATTAAATGTATTCACCACGGGGAAGTCAAATTTGAAGTAAGTTTCTTTATACTGATTACCATTTGCTAACTCGGGGTCCAGTGGTCCTAGATCCGTTAAATTTAGTGTTCATTTCGTTTATCACCTATCTCTTTAAAGTTTTATAAAGAGACGTTGAGATTCTTATTTTTCCTCTAGGTTTAACGCATTTTCGAGATATAGCGTTGTGTATGTGTAAATTTAGCCTGATGACCACCACATGCTCCTTATAATATGTTATTGATCACGGTGATACCGAATCGGATATCAGTTTCTCTGTATTATATTCTTTCGGAAATAGCCTGTAACACCAGTTGTATACCTCTCAGCAAATTATTTCGGATGTTGTCGACGAGTTTCTCATTTCGTCATGATGAAGCTGTTTTCGAGATATCGTATATCGGCCGTTTAACCTGAGAATAACGGAGCATTACCTGTTAGATGTACTTTATTATTAAACTTGTTTCTCTTTACTTATTGTTTTTAATACTACGTGTTCTTTGTGGTTCTCCTACTTTATTTGGTCATGAAATGATTTAACGAATTATTTAAGCAATTACTTCGATTAGTTGCCTTAACTTATATAGGTCTGTTATGACGTACTTTTCAGTGGGAGTGGATTGATTCTATATAAGTGATCTAAGTCGAGAAGTGAGTCCGCAGACACCAGGAGCTTCATCAGTGTAAGAAATTTTTAGCAACATTTTTCGATCAGTTCAGTGAAAAGTGAATGAATCAACCGATCATTTTTTACAGGTAAGTTTATTTTCTCAACTTGGTAACATATACGACCTTTACTGTCAAAAATGATTCTTGAATGTTAGTTTTTTAAACTATTATAGACGACTTTGTGGGGGCAGATTATCTGCGAAACCAAATTTCTACAGTTCTTGTATACGCGTTAATGAATTTCGACTGGGAGTTACTGAGTTTTTCTATTTTGACCTATATGCTAACCCAGAAGTCAACATTTTCGTTCTACGTTGAGTGGTATTTTAATACGATTTAGTGAAATTTGTCTATGCTCTTCCGAGACTGTATAAATTTTATCATATAAGAAGTAGTCATATTTCGACTACGTATTACCTAAATTCCAGATCATTTTTATACAGTTTACTGAATTTGGTCTAAATCTTAGCAAATGTCCACATATTTGTATATAAGTTATTGTTTTTAAACTATTCTGACTTATAGCATTTATCACAATTAGTCGTTTTTGTATTCGGATCTGGAACATTTTATCTATGACATACCCAAATTAAACATATTTTGGATATTAATTGTAAAGTTTTAACTATTTTAGTCTCACCTAGGTGATATGAGTGTCTGAAATTTAAAATTCTGTGTATGCGATTTAGTAAGTGTTGACTACGATTCCCCAAAATTGAACATTTAGTATACGAGATAGTGAATTTACACGAAGTTACGTAATATTTTGTATACAATTTCTTACCAGGAAATTCGACATTTTATACATGACATTATATATATGACTTGATGAATCTCAACTACGTAGCCTATTACAAAATTATACATGTTCTGCTTCGTATTTTGTATACTTATCGGTGACTTCAGTTGTGATATACCGAAATTCTACATTTCAATGTACAACTTAGTGAAATTGGTTATTTTCCTAATGAGTCAGTAAATTTTGACTCTTTTGTACTTGATGGTGTACAACGATTTAAATATTTTAGAGAAACTTAGACTATGACATACCGCAGTTCTACGTTTTTCTACGATCAAGAAATATTTCATATCCTTTGTATACGTAGTTGAGACTCTTTGTATATGAGTTAGTGGAATTTGACTTAAATTCTAAGCTTTGCGTATACGATTCAGTGAAATTTCGACTGTGACATAATAATTTTCGTCATGTTTAAACTAAGGTACGTAATATTTTAATCTATAAGGTATACCGAAATTCAACATTTTATAGAATTTTCAGTGATATTCGACATTTGTTTAAATAGGAGTAAGTGAAATTTTGACTATGACTTCCTGAAGATCTTCATCTTCGTATGCGTGTTAATGAAATTTAACATTCTAAGCATTGTTATGTAATATTTTGTAAGAATTACTCATTTTGATCGGATTGACTTACATTTTTGTATACAAAATAATGAAAAACAATTTCTGCATACAGCCAGCCAGCCAGAATAATGTCGTTTGATGTGTGAAGTATCGAGCAGTACTGCTCATGACTTCCCATTGATCTGTACTGACGTGATAAAAAAAAGCGTACATGAAGTGAACAGTTTGCAACTGTCGCAGACCTGTATGTGCACTTGAAGTGTATAAGTAGAATTTTCTTAAAGTAGAACTGATGACGAAAAGAGTTTATTTTCTTGATGATGACTGATGTAGGGTTTTCCTAATGGTAATTGTTTGAGATTCCATGAATTACAGAGAAGGAAGGATGATGGTAAATGTCAACTGGCCGATGAACTTGAATCACAATAGATGTTAAGTTACTCCATTTGAAAATGTTTCTGTTTGTAATAATTATTTCTTGAAGTGGCGAACAAAGGCATATTTATTTATTGTTGAGTTGAAGAATGCTGGTGACGGCTTCAATGAGGATTAATATGATGGCAGTAGTATCTTGTGTTTCTTGAATTTTCGTAAAACCATCTGCAATAATTTTCGTAACGGCTTCAAAGCTGAGATGTTGCACAAAAGGTGTAATTTTCTGCATACTTTGAAGAAAATTCGGACTGTCTGAAAGAGAAGTAGTTTTCGGAATGTTCATGGCAGCAGAATTCTTTGGTTCTATCTTGGAAACTGAGGCAGGAGATTTTTCTTGAGATAGCTGTGTAGTAACAGGATCATTTTGACTTGCAGTAACTGCATGACGATAAGATTTGTATTTCTTAAAGATAGAACATCCTTTGTAGTTGGGTGGGTGATCTTCCTTGCAGTTTACACATTTAGCAGGTGTAGTGCGGTCCTTTTTTGGGAAGTCTGTGCTCAGGTGGGCGCCAGCACACGACACATCTCGGTTTCAAAAAACAAGTGAATTGAGTGCGATTATAACGTTGACAGCGATAAAATTGGAGAAGTTTACTTGGCCTGTATTTTTCAATGATAATACGGTAGTGACATAGATATTCTTCTTGAAGCAGCTTTTGAATATTAAAATTTCGTTGGCGAGTGACCAAAAATAGAGGTAAGTAATTTCAATGATGCGATGATGGTTCTCTACGGTACATTTGCTTAACATCAATTACGGGATAATTCCTTTCTTGAAGCTCATGGTAAATATCTTCAGTGTTTGCATCAGATGGTAACTTCCTGATTACAACTTTATATGGCCTTAGGAACTTAGGAACATCGGTGGTGAATTGGACATCAGTTTGCTGGCAGTATGCTTTTACTTATTGTAATCTTCCTGAGAGGCTGCTTGAAAACAAATAAATTCATTTGTGTGTCGGATCTTAGGTGAGACTCTACAAGTTGCCGAAAGGGTTCTAGGGAAATTATACTTTTGTTCTATGCCATAAATGAAGAGAGCAGGTGGCTTGTTTGACTTAACATCATCAGGTTCTTCAATATCTTTAGACTCTAGAGTTTGAAATCGATTTGCAGTTTTGATTGTAGGTGAGGAGACATATGTCCGCGATTTTGCAGTTTTCTTCGGTTCAATAAAGCCATCAGTGTTGTCAGGTACTACAGTAGATGATGAATGAAGAGTTTTCGGTTTGACTGTTTTCTTTGGTAAATGAAATGCATCAGTTTCCATAGAGGAATCAGTATCGTGAACCATGGATTCTTCAAGTGTCCCTAAAAAGGGATTTGACGTTGACTGCAACTCAGATGACAGAATCGACCCAGATGTTTTAAACGAATCATGTGTTACTGATGAAGACGAAGTGGAATTAATATCATGAATTGTGACATTCGCTTTTTCAGAAGAAGAAGAAGGTTGTAGTCGCTCTAAGATGGCAGCGCGTTCGGCCCGGGCGAGTTTCAGTGCATTATTTGGATACATTCACCTAAGATGAGATACTACTCGAGGGTGCAAGGCATATTGGTAATTTGGTTTTCTTATTTCTTGGAGGATTTCAGACACGCTTTTTACTTTGGAACTCATATTGCTGGAACAAAGTAAAAGAAGCTCCGTACACTTCGGCTCCTATTACTCATATGTAAGTGTGTGACTGCATACATAACGCCGGCATATCTTAAAATAAGACAAAGCATTTTCTTGAGGATTCTACAGAATTCTACACTTGTATCAGTGTGGCCCTCTGGTGGTTATGAGTATAGCGACGTGCGGCTATTAGTGTCAATTGACTACCTATCATCGTATAGTGCGACATTCAGTTTAGAGACAGATATTCATAAGTGGCCTATCACAAGCAGTTTTATTGCTAAAATTTGCCGCCAACTTCTTCTCAACTACTGGTCAATGGCACATAATGTTTACACAAAAACTCAGTTTTGTATGCTGATTTATATATATATATATATATATATATATATATATATATATATATAGGGTGTTTCAGGATTAAAGGTAAATAATTGAGCAGGTGATTGTACATGAACAGTACATAAAAAAGTTCATATAAACATATATGATTTCAGGCTTCATTGCTCCATTGCTCCATACATACAGAAACGTTGTGCCATGGTGACAAGTTTAACCCACTAGCACTACACAAAATCACTGCGAAAGTGAGATAACATGTTACAGGACACTCAGGTCACCTCTACAATGCACACGTGTCAGATCAGGTGTTTGAAAATGTCACCATTAACCTCATGAGGGCCCGCACCAGCAATATTGTGTACATTGGCGCAGTACCTCCCTATTGCGACGAAGTTTGTCCGCTGCGGCCACAATGCGACCCTAAAGGTCCAGTCATAGGCGGAAATACTTTGAGAGGTGATTTGTCACATAAAAAAAAAACGATACACATGGGACCGAATGTTTCATTCGGGAGATACAAGGAGTCAAAGTTCGAGGCCAACAAATGATGTAGAATGGTAAAAAATGAAAATTTCCTTTATAAAAAATAATCACGAAAGTTATGTCTTTGGTTGTGAAGTTGTGTTGAGATAATGTATCGAACATGTTAAATATAGATCTCATGGGGTGTACAGTGTTGCCAACCTGATATAAAGATGTTATTTTCAGATGCCACTATGCACAAATACTTTGGGAGATGATTCGTCACATCAAGATATAAAAAAGCTCCTATAAGCATTAAAATCTCTTCACAATAAAATATGATTCAGCGTATGCAACCCTATATTATATCCTCTTTAACTATATTATAAAAAATAACTAATAACATAAGTCGTAGAGCCGGGTAGTATAGTAGGAAGTAACGGTAGTAGCGCCACAGGTTTAAACTTGAATGAAATATTTTTATAAAAACTTTTGACTTTGTTGGGGCTACCAATTTAAATACGCATGTTGTTGATATATTTAATATTACGTATATATTTATGTGTTTTGAAAATTAGTACAAGTTTGTTGAATTTGCTCAGACATATTCTGATAAATTCGTGTAGAAATGAAATTACAGCATACAGAATTTATTGTGTTCTTATCAAGGCAATATTTTTAGTATAATTAGTTACTAGTTAAAGTGATACTATAAGATATAAATACTAGAAGCACATTATGCTGAGGTACAACACAGATTAGTGGATACTAACAGCTGTGAAACCCAACGGTGGGGAGCTACCTGAATAAAGAGTTAGCGGACTGCAGCCATGAAGACCGGCATTATCGGCGAGGAGGAGCCGATATGCTGACCACATCTCACCTCTACGGCATGGGTGCCAATGCCGGCTGGTAGGTCAGGGCCCTTAATAGGATGTCGTGCCACGGGGTTTAGTTTTGTTCTTTTTCCATATAGACGTTGTCCATAGAGCCCTATCATTTGCCTCCATTCACCGTCCATTACGGGAAAATGGAATGTTTATGGCACCTACAACTAACCGAGGACATCAGAGAACAAGAAGGCGACAGATAGCATTCTGCGCTCTGCCACCAGAAGATTAACTAAAAGTACAAGACACTGGCGCAAGAACACAGTGTTTCACGATGGAGGCGGCGAGAACACTCGATGATGAAGGGTGCTCCTTTGAGAGGGTGCATGATCTCTGCCCGGAAGATTTTACACTGTGGGTAGAGTTCTGTTCTTGGTACCGAGATCATTGTACACGGGATCAAAATCTTTCGTCCATAATTCATTTCTCTGACGAAGTTGTATTTCATAGGACGGGCATATTAGACTTTCATAACCGGCACGAGTGGGCTGTACATAACGTCATGTTGTAGTGGAACTCAGATATCAGCTTCAATTTTCACTAAATGTTTGGTGTGGTATTGTTCAGGATCACTTTTTGGGCCCCTATTTCCTCCCACAACGTCTGATAGGTGAAAACTACCTACAGTTTCTAAACATTAATTTTCCACCTTGCTAAAGGATGTACATTCGCATGGGTATGTACTTTAAGCACGATGGGGCCCCACTTTAATTTAGTCGTGCTGTACGCGATTATCTGGACTTGACCTTCGAAGATCGTTGGATTGTTCGTGGAGGTCCAATCTCATGGCCAGCAGGCTCGCCTGATCTAAATCACTTGGATTACTTTCTTTGGGGACATCTCAAAGACATTGTATATGAGGCAGCTGTACAGACTCTAAATTACTTACGTCAGATAATTATTACAGGTTACAACACGATTAGGGCCAGGGGTGATTTGAAAGTGTTCATGAATCCATGAGACAGTATATTGACATGTGCATCTCTCTTATTGGTTTGCATTTTGAGCGAATGCTGCGACGTTC
>JAGDQP010062898.1:0-11804 GCA_022664845.1 Lepisma saccharinum
ATTTTGTTTTATATTCTTAATTATGAACAATTATCTGAAAAAATTCTTGCATTCTTCAGTAAAAATACATTATAGTAGTAGCATGTTTAATTTAGTTTTCTTTACTTTAAAATAAATGTTTTTTTTAAACATGTAGTACAGCACTAAACTACATTATGTAAATCACTATGTTTCCAGTTTGACCGAATCACCCTTGGTCCTATCCAATTCGGTTAAACGAGACTTCAGTGTACTTACTTCTTTCTGCTCTTCATATAATTTTTCCTTATACAGAGTGTCCCTGAAATATTGGTACAGACTCCGAGAGGTGATTATTTATTGACATGAAAATAAGAAAATAGTTCATTTCAAGAAATTCCAAAATCCGCTTAGTTTCGGAGCTACAGACGGCATCGTTACAAATGACGTCATACCTTGACAAGTAACGGCGTAATTGGACTCTGCCTAGCAAATTGTAATCGATGTACTACTCAATGCGAATATTTAAGTTTTGTTTATGACTGCAGAATGCAGTCTAGAGGGACATTTCTATGCTTGGCCTATTAAACCATTTAGTTATTTGACAATAAAATTCTTACGCTATTTAACCTGTCTATGCGACACTCCCTAAACCACAAACAGTACTTAAATCGATGTATCGAATATTACTTCGATTGTAATTTGCTAAGCCAGCACCGCTTACGCCATTATGTGTCGAGCTATGACGTTATTTTGACGATGGTGACGAAACTTTTAAAGCCTATGGCTCCGAAACTATGCAGAATTTTGAATCTCTTGAAAGATAAGTTTATTGTTGTTTTTATGTAACTAATCACCTTCTGTAGTTTGGACTTTATTTCAGGTCTATTATTAATTCATCATTCGAGTCTCTTTGCATAATCAATTTCATTAAGAAGGTCTCGAAAAGTCATGCATTTTACTCCTATAAATTAGGTGAATACTTACAACCACGTACATTCCATTCGACATACGACTAAGACTTGAAGAGCGCTTATAGCTTCATCCAACTCTTGATTGTTCAAAGTTTTTGCATGTAGACGGACAAGAGACTTTTCTATAATTTTACAAAAGAATATTTGGATAATAACTCTTCCTTTAAGAATAATGAAATCACGACGGCTAAGATGGGCAGGCCATGTAGCTCTGATGGGGGAAAACGAAGATTATATTCTATCGTGATTAGTAAACCAGAGGGAAACAGACAGTCGGGAAGACCGAAATGTTGGGATGACAACATTACAAGGAATGTTTGAGAGTTAGATGTTCATGATGATAACTGGCTTGATCTTGCCCAGGATAGAATCCAATGGCGAACGTTTGCTACTTCGGCGATGAACTTGCGAGTTTCGTAAGCCATAGATTTCGTTAATAACTTTTCTACATATTTTACAGTTTAAGGGGTCCCAATTGTGTTTTACGAAACCGGCATTGACATAGCTTGTGATGAATGTAATATTTTGTATATTTCGTACTCTAAATTCTGGATTAAGTTATTTTGGGGCCGTGGGCTCTTGACTCCCACTCTGGGTCAAAGATGCTCTTAGGACACCTGTTACCTATTCTCTGTGGTCGCAAAAGTAAGCTAATTTACATTTAACGCGGTCTCTGCACGAGGGGAAGGGCACTGGGATGCAGATCCTTTACACTCACACCCTTAATCGGGCTTTGGGAACTCTTTACTATCTTCTCTGGTTTTCGAGATATTTTACGACTTTGATTTTCTATTCCAATTTTCGTCCTTTAAACGTTAACGGGGAGGGGAGGGTGGCATGGTGCACTAGAAGAACATTTGTTGTGAATCAATAAAATAGGTTAGCTTAAAAATAATAAGGTTAGTTTAGTTTACGTAACATTACGTTAGATTAGCTAAGATTACTTTATTTTATTTATGCTTTCCTTAAAATGAATTTTTTCCATATATTCATTTTGGCTTCCTATCCATGATGAAAAGCACTGTGCTAACGCTATAAACTCCTAACGCTATAAGATTATAACGTTATATTTTGGAAACAATTCTGCTACTTTTTAAATAGGCATTGTATTAAATGTTTATACTCAACACAAAAACGTGTCAGGGCATGTATTCTTTACTGCTTGAAAATGTTATATGATATTTCACGTTTGAGAAACATAATGTCATGAGCACACATTTCGCGCGTTATTGACCAAACCTGCTATGAATGAACCAGCATCTCGCTCTATCTCGTCACAGCAGAAGAAGTCGTGGCGTAAAACTCTCATCTTACTACGTGTCGTGAATAATATCGTTTAGTTTTGTAATATTCTTAACTTAACCAAGTAAAAATTTCAAATTGAATACTTAAAGGAAGACAAATATATAAATGGGATTTATATTTGTGTTAAAGAAAAAGATATTTGCCTCGTCCCTTCTACACGTCGATTGTGCAGCTTATCTTGCGCTCCTGTGTGTGCCAGATATCCACACACTTGAAACTAGCTCTGAGCACACAGCACAGGCCAGCTGGAGCGATCAATACACGAATGGAGCGGTCCCGGGATTCCCTTCTGAAATCCCACTCACTCTTTGGGGCGCCCCCACAAAACGATGTAGAAGGCCCCTCCCTCTCTTTGTACGCTCCATTCTTTTCAACGCGCCACTCCACCCGCACGACTACCCCCTCTATGTCGTGCAATCACTTTCATCTGAAAATGTAACTTCCACGTACAAAACTGTAATATGAATCTCGTATCTCTGTCTTTCCCTACCCCATTTCTAAATAATTTTTATGTTACAGCACAACGTTCAATTTTCAGTTTTTATTTAGCTTCGTTTGTCCTTTTATTTTAACTTTGCCACGTGAGGTAATATCTAGACATCAACATAGTCAGGAAGCTCCCTTCGAATGCTACTACTGGAAAACCTATCTGCCTATTCACAAAATGAATTCAGCTTTTAATAAAACATTCATTTCTTCTTCTTCTTCTTTTTAGAAATAAAAAAGCGTTGCAGAACAAGAAGAAAAAGAAAAAATCAATTCTTCGTTGCTATATTCTGTGGCGGAAACTAGATAGACGTTAAAAAATGTTAACAGTTGGAGTTTAGATAATGTAACTACCAAAAGAGATGCTATGACTAAAAAGAGGATAGTAAGTATGAGTTTCGATCGATCGATGTAATTCGAGATACTGAAGTACATTTATGTGTATGTAAATATATTGTATATGAATGGGTTTGAACATGTACTAGAATAACCATGCATCAAAAGACATTAATGGTTTCAAGAGTGTATTATATAAAAAATACTTTACGGATATTTTTTTTTTCAGAAACAAGAAAAAAGGTTTTCATTTACAGAAAAAAAAAGATTTTAGGTTTATTCCGTTTTAGCAGTTTAGTTTGTTGTTTCTGCCTCTTTGGAAAACGAAGTTCACTCCTTCCTCCACACACACGAAACAAAAAAATAACTCCTGTATTTCCAGCAGGAATATAAAAAGGATTTTTACACCAAACAGTTTTCGCTTTCTTTCTGCAATGATTCAATTTCCGTTTCAGAGATGAAAGGCTTCTTGTTTGCATTCTGCCACAGTTTAGTTTTTTTACAGTCTAATAAACAAATTAAATGCTTTCATTGCTACGAAACATATTTCCATTTTTACACATACCATGAAAACGGTTATTCTGAGAAGTTCGATATATTTCCAAGCTGCATTCATTTTTTTAAAAAGAAATGAATAATAATAAAATGATACACTTGTGCTGAGAATAAATAAAGTAGCAGTTACTTTGTTTCACGTAGTTGATCGAAAAATAAATTTGCCATATATAATTTGTCATATATTTTCAGTGCTTTTCCCTTATTTGATATTTGTCATAAATTCTACCTAGCCTAACTTTGGTTTGTTAATGTGCCACCGAGGTGCCTGTATAGCAGAGGCACAGAGACAAGCACGTGTACGTCCATATCAGGATCGACGACATTTCTCAGTGTCGGAGGGTACGAGTTAGTCTGAGAATTTCATATCAGTCATTGCACTGTGATTTATCATCAGTGTACCCTATCATCACACATTTCATCACTGTTCCATTATGCCGAACAAACAAAAATCCATAGGCAAGCATCAATTACCACCTGTAGTTCAGCACCAACCTCTTCAACATTAAACTTCTCCAACCTTGGCGTTATTCCTAAAAATGGACGTAGTACTGAACAACTGTCTTAGCATTCTCTTGCTTGCATCTTGAGTAAGTTTTGTTGATAAAATCTGCTGACTTAATATTCACCTCATCACCATCCAAGAAAACATACACCATCAACAATTCCGATTCAGTATTAGAATACACTATGTACCTTTCAGATCACTCACTATTGCAAAATAAGGCTTGACTACTACAGCTACACACTCCTTTCTATTCACCAATTACAACACCAGGTTTCAAACTCCAAAGCTTCTACTACAGCACCTTCAAAGGTATGCCTCTCGTAATAGAATCATCAGGATCATACCAACCAGAAATGAGATCATACTACAATCATCCAATCCCGACTTGCAACCACCATCAGGAAGAAGTTTAGTTTTGAAATCTTTGGAAAACAAGCTTCTTTTATCAGGTTAAACCGTCAATCACCACCTCCAAAACATTCTCGAATGTTAACTGTTGTCATCAGGGGAGTAGATTTGGACGTTACATATACAGAGACAGAACAGGAGCTTCAGATAGGGGGACATACTATACACAAATGCATCCGTATTAAAACTAAAGAAGGAACGTTGAGCTTCATGGTCAGAGTTCTTACCCCTCATCAGTCAACAATATACAACCTTCTAGCCAATGGTGCCTATATATACCTGAAGAGAACCTTCACGAACATCAGTTCCATTACCTCTAAGATGTGACAAATATCAAAACTACAATTGTCACTATCCTCAATATTGCTCAACGAACCGAAATGTGGATATTGAACTGGACCACACAAAACCAAA
Source organism: Lepisma saccharinum (assembly GCA_022664845.1). Classification (NCBI taxonomy): domain Eukaryota; kingdom Metazoa; phylum Arthropoda; class Insecta; order Zygentoma; family Lepismatidae; genus Lepisma; species Lepisma saccharinum. The sequence goes on from JAGDQP010062898.1 coordinate 4,945, forward strand.
GACTGCACGAATCTACAACTTCCACCTAAATGCAAATCCCATGGAGATGTCCACCCTACATTCAGATATAAATGCAAAGGCCGTCCCCAACTTGAAACTGATAACCCAGCATATATTGTACCTCTTCGACTACCAGAAGAGTCCCAACAATAACTCATCACCTCAAACCAGCAACGCATAACAGTTGAACAAGTCATCACTCTTATCACCTTTACTGTCCAAAACATTTTCTCGTTTGATCGTGAAAAAGTTCTTACTCTCATCCAACAAGCAGCCAAAGAAACTTTCCAAGCCACATACTCTTGACCCTATATATGCTTTCATACCAACAGCGCTACACAACCTGACTGAATTCATCACCACTTCAAGTATCACATCGTCTCGCATATCACTCCCATGAATGCACTGTCATCACAAATGTTTAATAAGGGTTCCCCTGTATGTCATTACACCTAGCGTCGCCCCAGATCACGTATCTTTTTGTGCCAAAGTGTTGAAGTGTCTTAGTGGACATCACTTGCACTTACCATCCCATCATCAACAGGGAATCCTATCCTCCAATATGATAATAAGCTAAGCTTATAATACCCAGATTATACGATTGAGTGAAATAAAATATGACAAAATGTAGCAACCTCCCTTAGGCCATTCATATTTTCCTGTTCCCATTCATCCTATTACACCTCTTACCGAAATAGAGGGCGTTACCCTCTGGAGGGTGCTAGTGGCTGCTTGTCGTAGCAAAAAAAATGCTTACTAAAGACTTAACGTATATTGAGTCGTAATCGTCAGAACTATACCGTGTTCAAGTGCTACAAGAGTCATAAAGCTCGTGTTTCATTGAGTACATTTCTGTTTCTACGTAAATACGACACGTAAATAATAAAAAGATGAAATATTTATACTCTGCACAAAATTCTCTTATTATTGGATTATACTGGTTCAAAATAAGAAAATGGAGTTGTACGAAGCAAAATGTTGAATCTGCGTTTTTTCCCCTCCCTTAATTCTCGTTCTCATAATTCATACATTTAATATTCCTAATTAAAGTTCCAGACCCCTTTTAGCTCTTTAAAAATTATATGTAAACATCTTTTCGTTGAATGGAAGGTTATCAAACAAAGAAATCTATTTAAAAAAAAAATATCGAAACTATTTTAGTCCAATAGCGAATGGTTTAAACAGGCAAACAAAATAACAGACACTTAAATACATTAGAACAATAAAACAGCATGATTCAAATGGATCAATATTATTATTCTCCGTTATATTGTAACTGATCTACCTTATACAAACATTTTTTACTATGATTCGATTTCACAGAAGAAATAATAAGTCGCTTAGCAACTGATAATGCATGTATCTATTCAGTCCAAAGCTCATAACCTCGCGAATAATTTAAAGTTGAAATTGAAAATATTGAGAACGGTTATTCTACTGGTAATATTTTATAATTGCAACAATTCTAACACGACTCAGGGAAATTAACATAAATTTCAAGTGTTTGCAAATAAGGTTTTGAGAAAAATATGCAGGCCGAAACGGAACGAGACAACCGGAGAATGGAGGAGACTGCATAATGAAGAACTCCACACAATATACGATTCACTCGACATAATAATAATAATGAAACCACGATAGCTAAGATGGGCAGGCCATGTATCTCGGATTGCGGGTAGAAACGATGATTATATTCCACCGTGGTTGGTAAGTCTGAGGAAAAGAGAACGTTGGGAAGACTGAAACTTTGATGGGAGAACAAATTTCGAAGGTTTCTTCGAGAGGTAGTTGTTCACGATCAAAAACGGTTTGATCTTGTCCAGAATAGAATAAAACGATCAACGTTACTGTGGCGATGAACTTGCGAGTTCCATAAGCCATAGAGTTAATTAGTAGCTACTGAATTATATTGATGCTCATAAAATACAATGGAAGAAATAAAATATTTACAATCTTTAAATAACGAAAACACTTCTAATAAAGTAGAGATTTGAAGTTTACTTACATAACATGAATTGTGTTTAGAACAATTCTAATTGATATTAATCAGGTGCGCTCGTTGAATTGAATTGTTTTGCAATGTTGCATTTTGAAGTGCAAGGCCAGTACTGAAACTCCAATTCTTACCTGAAAGAAATAAAATAATAAAATTAATGGCACTGATATTGTACCAAGAATTAAAATATGAAAGATAACACAGTTTGATCATTTTAATTATTGTCAAGAAGAAACACCACCTTTAACTGGTAGAATTTGTCACAAGAATGAATGATTTTATAACCATACATCTCATACATAAAATATACTAGGTAATTTCGAACTAGCATTAAATATAAAGAAGGGAGTATGCCTAAATTTATTCAAGTAATTTTACAGGATAGTTTAGTACAAGGGTGATTGTTCCTACGCTATTTGTAACTTCGAATGCGTTCTCTAAATTTAAGATACTCGTTAGGCTTCCCATTTGTTCTTCTAATCCACTAACATAGTCATACATTCCATAAAGCAAAAGGGAAATCAATCTTATACTTATTTATGTTCATTTTTAGTTCATATGAAGTAGTCATTTGAGAGAAGATATCCATCGGGGGAAGATGCTACAGTCGTGTTATTCCGTAACTAAGGCGCTAGATGGATAACTTTCACAGTGTGAAAGAACTAATGTGTATGCTCTCTGAGGGACTACAGCGAATGTCGGGTAATCTGTCACGTGGAGACGAAGCAAGTCAATAGAAAAAAAGAATAGTCTAAAAGTAATTTCCTCTAGTCAGTAAACAGTTTAGAATCGGGCTTAACTCCATGAGAGAGTAGAAAATGCACTTAAATAGGGTAGTTTTGACTGTCAAATGTTTTCTTAGACTTAACCACAAAGAAGTCATGTGTGTACCGGGAAACAAGTGAAATGACGTGTTACCTCGAAGGCTGGGGTGGATGGCCACTGCATAAATGCATTACATCAAAAAATATTATTTTCGTTGTTTTCTGGTTTGACGCTCAATTATTTTAACTTTTCTTCTTGAACATATTGTAGTCATAGAAGAACATTTGTAATTAGTAGTCTACACATGTGTTCAATACAATTTGAATGTAATTTATGGGCTTCATGCTACTGTGGCTCAGGTCGGAATAAGGGTGTAGGAAAGAAGTTGTCCGGGGCCTAGTTTGGAAGACACCTTCCCAGCATTAACCTTAAGTGACTGAGGATAATTTAGTTTCCTATCTGTAGCCTGGATGGCTGTCGCGAGAATCGAACCCAGGACCTACCGAACGGGAAATGAACGCTCTACCAACTGAGCTATGGCTGACAGGAAGAAATTTAATACAATGTTTGCCGTATGTTGCAGAACAATTTTCTTATTTCATATAAAACGTAGTCATTAAATTGGTGTATGTTTCATAATCACGTAAGCAGATTCTCTTTTAAGCAGATGCCGTCAAGGTAACCGACGTTCTAACAATATTTTTTGAAGTGGTCGAAATACTTCCATACTTGTTCAAGTACTTTATTCGTATTATGGACAATGCAACCATGATGTTAGTAATTTTGATTTCATTATTATTGTCATATATTTTAGTTATAGTGAATTATCACATTCGCCGAAATGAGTGTGCATGTTACACTGATGTAATGGGTCAGATGAACACTTTGATATATCAGCTTAAAGGCTCCTATATTTGTTCTGAATACATGACGTACTTCTGTCAGTAAGATTATGAATGTGCAAGATATATTTGTGCAAATGTTTGCTTTTCTGTTTCTTTTAATTATTCCATAATGACACCTTAATTTGCATCTGTAACAAAACACTACTACTTCCACCGCAGAAGCTACAGTATCATTTGTTGAAGTCGTAGAGAACTGTGATAGCTTCTTTTAAAAATTCAACATGTTCAGATAATTAAAAAAGAGTGTTTCTCTTGCAGGTGAAACTTATTTTGTATAACATTATTTCTAGCAAAGTTAATTTCAACGGGAAGAGGAATTTGAAAGAGTCACGGAAGTTTGCTGCACAATACTGTGTCATGTTACATCCTTTCAGAATTGAATTTTCCTATGTTTATAGAAACAAAGTCAAAACAACCCACTTTTCGTTTATTTCCTTGAATTTATGCAGCTACTCGTATGTTAACTCGCTTGGGCAAAATAATGAAATAAATCCGAGAAGGTGGAAAGAATTCTAGAATAAATATATTTTGTTACAGTGCTAAAATAACATTATTTTGCTATAATTATTAAACTCTCTGCATAGACATTTTGTAATGTGATATGAAATCTTTATTATTAAATAAAGATTCCACTATAACTTTCCTATTAACATAATTGCATTAACATTGTTTCCTTTTGATTGAAAATTATGTTAAAAGAACCACGTGACATTTTATAATCTCAATATACATCACAAAGATTTAAGTTTTTGAATACCTAGGATTGAAAAAAAAAGTACCTTCATTGAATTCATAACAGAACCACAAAAATGATACTTTATTTTATAGAACATCATTTAAGTGGCAACGTTTTCTTGCTCTCCTGGAAAATTAGTATTTTTGACTTGGCTCACTTTAACATTGTAGGATTCAATTACTGCTCTACAAATACTAACAATCTAACAATAAGGACTATGTGTTTATTGAAATAGTTTTCGTTGTATTAGAAATAGAAAGAAATAATAATAATAATTGTGATGTCAAAAGGTCATAAAATAAATCAATAATAATAATAACTGGAAGAAGAAGAAGAAGAAGCGAAGGAGCAGAACTTTCATGCATCTAGCTGTATGATCTGTCTATTTATAAATTCAGCTTCCTGTCTTGAATTTGCAAGAGGATTCCTTCAGACATCGAGCAGACAGGTATCATCTTTGTTGTTTGTGACAGCTTCCCTTACAGTATGTTCCAGAAACGTCTTCCTTTCAATTTAAACAGTCACACAGATTGGGTTTTTGCATCGATCATCTACGATTCACTCCCAGAACGAGGAATAGACGTGTTAATATTTTGTAAACAGCGAGAAACGAAAGGTTTTGGATTTTCTGTTTTCAAAGTGTTTTACTTGAAGGATAGATAACAGAAAAACTACTTGATATTTCTAATACAACTTAATTTTCGTTTTAGCCGTTTAAAGGTAAAACAACGCATTAAACGACTGATAACAAAATAACACAGCAAAACACTATCATAATTATGTTCTAGTCGGATTTTACGTCACTCACCTTTATTTTTTTCGAACTTAATGTTTAAGGCTTTTAGGCAACTTTCACTCAGTCTGGATGGATGATGAGAGAATTGCTTTAATGAAGAAAGTGGGAGGAAACGGGAGAAGTTCGAGAAAACCCACGCACACCGTATTTGTCCACCACAAAACTCACATGGCATGAGCTGGGATCGAACCGAGGATTCCAAGTACCAGAGGTGAAAGCTTTACCACTGAGTCACCACGGCCCGTTTCATTTTTAGTGTTACAATTGTTTTCTTACAGTCTTGCGTTTTGTCGATAGTTCACTTTGTCGAGAAAGTAATTTGTTGATGGAGTAATCACCTCACAAAATCACTATCAACGATTTGAACCAAACCCTGGTTAATGATGTATTATCGAGATTCTGTTAATCCTATATAAAACATAAAGACTAAAAAATAAAATATAATAAAACACCTGATAAACAATTTTTAGGTGAAACGATTATATTTACCTTGTTCAATAACGCACTTATGCAGCAAAAAAAAAAAAAAAAATCTTTCATGCCTGTCTTTTGCGTCCATAAAGTAATTCATTCTATCTTACCTAAAAAGATGATCACCAGCATTTAGTGAAGCAAACGGCACGTGCCATAGCTAAGTCATATAGGGCACTTGATGGTGCAGCAGTGTGTAGTAGGAGAACTCCATGTTTTGAAAGCGTGGCTTGTGTTTGATCATGGCAGTGTCGGAGGACAACATACAGCATGTCATACTGTACGAATTTCACCAGGAACATCCAGCCAGCACAGCAGCACGAAACATCAATGCCGTATATGGTGAAGGTGCTGTGGATGTGCGAAAGTGCCAGAGGTGGTTCCAGAGCTTTCGGTCTGGGGACACCAGCCTCACAGATAAGCCACGAGAAGGGAGACTTGTGCAGCTGGACAATAATGCCCTGCGAGAAGCGGTGAGCTAAATGCAATGCAAACTGTTAAAAAATTGGCCAGCGAACTTCATGTCACCCATCCGACCGTTCATTGTTTATCTGCAGGACCTTGGGTACGTGTCGGAACTCGGAAAATGGGTACCCCATGCGTAAACGCCTCAACAGAAGCAGCAGCGAGTTGACATCTACAGTTCCCTGCTCAACCGTCATAGACGTGAGCCATTGCTGGGCAGAATTGTAACAGAGGATGAAATCTACCATAATATTACACGCAAACGGCAGTGGGCACCTAAAGGGACTGTGTCAAAACAGGATCACCGCTACAGAATGATGTTGAGTGTTTGGTAGGATTTGGAACTCTTGCCACGTAACGAGACCATCAATGCAGATGTCTACTGTCAGCAGCTTGAACACCTACAAACTGCATTCTTGGAGAAGCGTCCTGCTCTGGTTAATCGCAAGAGTTTGCTCATCCACGGTGATAAGGCGCACCTACAGCCGGCAGGAAGGACCTGTGTTAAGATCGAGGAATGTGGCTGAGAGATACTCCCCACCCAGCGTTTTCACCAGATCTTGCACCAACAGACTACTGTCTTTTTCACAGCCTGCAAAACCATTTTTCGGGGAAAACACTGCAAAATGAGGATGACGTGCGACGAACAGTGACCCAGTTCTTTACCTCCAAAACCGGCGGATCTTTTAATAAATATAGTATTCTACAGGACTTGAAAGTTTCATT
>JAGDQP010062900.1:0-11804 GCA_022664845.1 Lepisma saccharinum
ATTATACGCAGCTCCAGCATGGGGGTACTCTGCCAAAACGCACATAAATAAACTACAGAAATTTCAAAATAGGGTCACAAAATTAATAACCAAATGTCCACGATACACGAGACTCGAACCACTACCAAACAACCTAGGCATCCAAACAATAAACCATTGTATATCTGAATCCACTCAGAAATTCTACTATACCAAACTCTGTACACAAAACCAACTCAGCATTCAGCTAGGCACATACGACGCCACGCACCATATGAAACACAAACGCCCGTTGCACATTTTACAACCAAACCCGCCTAAACAAAGATAAACACTCTTTCACCACAATCTTGCATTTAGGGAAAAACAACTAGTTATACATATATATATACTAAAAAAAAATAAAAAATGAAGGTATGTAAGCATAAGTGTATAGATGCACCTACTAAGCAATATCTATGTATGAAAGGCAAACATGAATGAATGAAGGAAGGAACGAAAGAATGAGTGTATGGGAATATGAGAGTGGAAAACAATTTCTTATGTATAACGCACCTGAATGCAGATTACTGGGTAAAATACATCAAATCGTACCAAACACCAAATTAAATTCTCAAACAACTATTACAAAAACGATATTGTTAGCTCTTTTCAGGTACTCCAAGAGGAACTTCATCAGATTAAAAACGTACAATTTATCTTACAGACAGACCAACAGAATTAAGGATCGTCGTCAAACTTAGACATGCGCGCTGTATGCGTGTGTGAGTAAGAGTTATGCATGCTAATACAACACCTGCAAAATCGGATGCGAAACAGATAAAGTAATATTACAGACTTTACCTGGGTTTTTCCACCCTTTATGCATGCGTGGTTTACCAGGTAATCTATTTAGTTAGAACCGACAGGGGTTTTTTACAAAATATACAGCAATGTATATTCTGGTTTTTCCCCCACTATTAAGAAAATTCTTCTCGCGCTTTCCTGTCGTCTTGTTTCACCTTCTTTCATTTCTTCATACAAACCGATTCGCGGTAAATGTCTTCGTCAAGATAGAAACCGTAGCATCCACACCCGCGCCATAACCTGTAGTTGCATGACTGCATGTAGGAGAGTCGCAGTAGTCAGAGTTGGCGGCTCACTCACTTGGCGTTCTTGGAGGGGCCATGTTATCTTAGTGTTTCTGTTTCTGTTTACAAGGCATCACTCCGTAGTAACCTTGCATCACTCGATTCCTGGATGGTTATCTCCTCTCCTACCTGTTCGCAGAAGGCTTGCTTCTGGAACATCCCTGGCACGCAAGAGGCTTGTCTTGGTGCCATTCTCGCATACGCAAAAGGCCTGCTCATGGTATGCACTGTACCTTAACCAAATATCATTCGTGTACGCAGAAGGCTTACTTCTGGTACTTCCTTTAACACGCAGAAGGCCTGGTTCTAGTGTTATCCTTAAGCACGCAGAAGGCTTGCTTCTGGTGCGACACCTCAAAACAACTCTTCTCAAAGAAGTACATCCAAATAGAATAAATCTATAAGATATTCGTTAGCTCTTAAATATTTTGTATTTAGTATCCTACGGGACCTTGTTCTTAGTAACTTTAGTGACTTACTCAAGTTTTGAAATAAAACTGGTTGTGGGCTAAAACCAAACATGTGTATCTATTGACTCTACCTAAGACGCATTATAAGAAATCGTCGAGAACATTACGATATTGTTTACCTATTTGAAAATATTGTTTAAATATTTTTTATACAAGTTAAGACCACGAATTTATGTAAATGAAGAATTTCCGGTTTTCCTTGAATAGTAAGGAATTCCAGGAAATGAGATAAAGTGGGTTGCGGACCAAGCAGACGTTAAAAGGTTAAAAGCGAGTAAGAAAATTTAATGTTTCTGTTACTATCTTGAATTTCAAAATTCTTAATACAGACAGAAAACCTGGGAAGATAAATCATGTTTCTGCTAACGGTCGCACAGGCTCCGGTCCCTTGGTAGCATCACAGATACACAAAACATTCAGTTTTATAAAATAAGTTGGCAACACTGACATCGGTGGTGCTTAGGTACGGAAATACCCACAGCAACTGTTTATTGTGTCGAATAATTCTTATGCTAAATTTGGTGTGTATAGGTCTTACGATATGGAACCAAAGTAAAAAATTGAATATTAAACTTTGAAAGCAGTTGGCAACACTGACAACTCCGACGTTTGATCAAGACGATCCCGGTAGCTCTGAGTTAGTCTAGTTAAAACCTATCCAACAACACCAAACCACGTCTTTATCACTTGTGCTTTAAAATATCATATTTTTTGAACATGGGTTTGTAACACTGACAACTGCGATACTAGTACACGAGACACCCACAGTATTTTTTTTTATTGTTGTTTAATAATACGGAAATTTAAGTGCAGACAGGTCTAAAGGAATGGAAGCAATTTGAAAAATTGAATGTTAGGAAATGTGTTAGCAGCACTGAACAATGCACCAATTAAGACAGTTCAGGGGACTTTGAGCTAGTCTAACACCTGTCAACCACCTCGAGTCTCTACACCTTTTGGTTACTGAGATTTGTTTTGTGAGTTCAGACGGACTAACTAAGTGAGTCTGTAAGGTCCCTTTTGTTAGCTATGCTATCAAGGATCTTAAAGTAGTTGTATCTACAATCAGGAAAAAAGTTATTTCACGTAACTGTACGAAAAATATGTTGTTGCTGTTGTTATTAACAGTTATTTTTAAACGTTTGCGTGATAAACGCATTTGAAAAGTCTCACTGTCCCAAATGGACATTTCCAGTAGTATTTTATATTGCATTAAAAAATCTTCTGCTCAAGCAGACTTTGGAAAACACTTTATTTCCTTTTTGTGTTCGATATATCAGGAAATATCAAGCCTTGTTTCCAGACAGTCCAATTCGTACGCTAAATCAGCGGCCGCCATATTATGACGTAAGCAATCTGGAGACGGTTTGTCAATGAAGTAAAGGCAAGTTACTAGTTGGTTTGTTTCTATTGCTAAGAACCGATAGCATAAATAGATGAAAAAAATGTGTAAAAGTGGTGCATAATCCCTTTGTTCACTAACACGTCAATAAGTTTTCTTAACTTAATATTTGTTACCCTGCCGAAAAATAAAAGACTAGAAAGGGCTTGATTGTGTGCAGTGCGGAGGAATGTAAATAACATCAGCTGTGTACGCTTTCGTCGCTCGTATTCACTATCTATTGAATTTAGATTTAACTTCGAATCCCCTTGAATCGTATTAACCATCGCAATAAACCTGGCTTCACAGCTCATATTTGAATCGAATTTAAACTGCAAAGATTAGCGATGGATTCAAGGTATCGTACTGGGCACTTTAAAAAGTCTTTACACGCATTACTTCATGAAATTATTAATGTATACGATGGAATAACACGTTTAAATAAATTTTGAGCAGACAAAACAAATTACAAATAAAAAAATAACTAACATAAGATATATGAAATATCCCAACTTGCAATAAATTTATCACTAATTGATGTAAATTTCACGTCTTTTTTTTTTCTCCCGCAATGGCACTGTCCTCTATTAGCTATCTGCTGAACTTTGTCAATGGGTTTGAACGACGAGACGCTCTAGTGAATCAAAAAGTCTAAACAAAAGATATCCATCTAAAAGCGATAGTGGAATGACTGCTGGCATGAATATATGAAGCCAGGGAGTGGAGAGGACACTTAATCTCGTTTGTCCACTTCCAGTCTAAACCAATATGAGCCAAACTTTTTGTTCTAACTCACTTGTTTATGCTTGATATCGCTTGTTTTTTATTTAGAAAATATATCATAATTCTTTAAGAAGAAAAAACATAACTAAATATTATTTGCAGTATTTTTTTCTTATATAGATATGTAGAGTACGGAATACTATTATCTTTTAATATATGAATAACTCAGGAACTAAGACGAAAGTAAAGTAATTCTTTAAGAAGAAAAAACATAACTAAACATAACCCTTCGGTGAAAAAAAAATGAAACTATACGTGTTAACGATTTACGCCACATTGAGAGAACGTCAAACACGACGTAAAATAGCGATAAGAATCATTGCAAAGTGAGACAATACTATGTCATTCGTTTCAGAGATTTCTGTTAATAAAAACAGGTAGGGTTTATTTGCTGTTTTAACTTGTTCAAGTGTGTTTGTGTCATGGTATACAGTATATTAATTATTTCGTTAAGTGATGATGTGAATATTCTTCCTTTTTCAGTTTTTCTTACTACATTTCTACGTAACGTGATATGTCAATTGCGCTCAAGATCCAATAACTTTCTAACTCTTGGTCGTTATACATTCTTTTCGCTTTTTTTATTTCATACAAAATTATTTAATTCATCGCAACTCAATCATAATTCAACTGATCAACTCTGTCAGGGCTGGAGATAGACTACAATGTTTTTGAATAAATGTATTAAAAGATAAATCCCGCTTTTTATTAATAGATTAGAACGTTTCTGAATAAATGTATTAAAAGGTAAACCGCGCTTTTAATTCATGTAGGTTTACCGTAAGGAAGACGACGCCATCTTGCTTTGAATACAAAGCAACTGGCATAATGTAGTTTTATTGATTGATTGGATAGTTATTAACATTCTAAACATGCAGGTGATCTTATAAGGACGGGGCTTATAGTTTTTGTTTAAGTGGGTACCGAAACACTTTCGTTCAACAGACCTGGCGGATATTGAACTCATGACAAGGCGCACAAAACCTCTCGGCACCCGAACCCCCAGGTCATTTTTATTAATATTCTGTACTATCTTGAGAGAAGGCTAGAAAAACGACATTAGGATCTTCAGAAGAATACGAAGAGAAAAAAATAACTGAAACTGAATTAAAACTTAAGTTGCAGACCAGTGCTTGAAAGCATACATGGAGACCAGTTGTTGTTATCCTTCGGAAATAAACCCGTGCGATAAATTGTGAGACCATAGAGAGTAATTAAAAAAAAATATTTTAAGAGTAAGTAATATCACAAACAATTTCATATTAGACTTAAAATATATGTTCAAGCCTTTGAACTTGTACTTGTATTAAAATGTCCTATTTCTTCTTCAAAACCGGTACATTCTAATGTGACAGCATGCATTACGAATATTTGTAATGGTCAACCTGTTAAGTTCTCGGAAACATAAAAATGCAAGCTCTGCTTTTCACCAGATATCACATCAGGGGGAAAAAAAACTTATGTTGACTATGGGAACCCATCTACTATTTCGTTTACTAGTAAGCTACAATACACTTTCTTAATTACTTTTAACTGCTGCACAGCCATCCATTAGGGAACATTGACTTTGAGTACTCAATTCCGTGTAAAGACATGTGAAAACTGTAAGGGTAAGTGTGTCTAAATTCAGTGTTCTCTATGTATTATAATCTGTAACGATATATTAGGAAGCCTTACTACAAATATTTGAATTTCACACTACAATTGGGACTATTAAAAGTTAAGCGTTTGTAAAATTTATATTTTTTTAACTTGATAGCAGTAGGATAAAACACTGACGTGGAGGTAGAAGAACCGGAAACTAAATTAGGGTCCGCTACGTATTATTCCCTGGATTTTTTATTACCATCTAGCGGTGAAAAATATAAGATATCAGTTCATTCCTTCTGTGTCCAAATACTACTTACTACCAGCTTGGGAATCCACTGCGCAGTAGTCCCATTGGTTTCTTCAAAAGTTAGCCAAGTTTGAAAATTATCTGCTATGTTGAGATATCATTTAACCACCAAAGACAACATAATTCTCGTTCACTTCAATTCTTGGTGAGGATCCAAAGTTAGCAAATGCATTTTAAATTTTTTTATGGCTGAGCAAGCAGCGATAGTAAGTGTTCTTTCAACATACGTATTTTCTACGTCTTATTGATTTAAAAGGTGAAAAATTATTTTTTTAACGTATTCATTAAAAATGAAAATAAAGACAACCTCCCTATATTTTGTTACTCTTGTCGGTTTTCAACCTGTTGAATGTAACATGCGCAGTTTAACATATATTTGTGGAAGATAGTTGTTTTCATAAACCTACAAAAAAATCCCGATATATCCCGAAGCATTTTTTTTTTTTTTTTTAGAGAAAGGGGTCTCAACTCTTTTACTATCGTGAAAAAAATTAACCATACAGAGGAAATAATTGGATTTTCATTACCATCTAGCGGGGAAAAATATAAGATATCAGTCAGCATAGGCCTTCAACATAGGCCATGGGCGACACCTTCCCGAATACTTTCGCTTCCCCCATTCTGGCCTGAACCTTAGACGCCTAGAGGCCATAAATAAAAATTAAATTCAATGCATACGGAGACGATTCAGAAAATGGTGCTACAAGTCTTTCTGCGACAAATACTACCCGAGACATTTCAAAACAAAACCAGTGATTAATGGTCTCTGTTGTTGAAACAAATAACATTTCGCTAATGTTGTCCATTATTGGGTAATTATTAATCCCAATGTTGTGATATTTGTTCAAATGTCGTGCCAATTCGCCTAAAGCGTGATGCATGCGTCAAAAGCACCGTTAATTATTTCTAAGAGCTCAAGTTAAGAGTCAAGGTATTATTCTACAGGTTGTAATGAACCTTTTGTCTCGCCATTTTGTGAACCTTGAAATCATGATCTGTAAGTATAATACCTAGAAGACAGTCTTCTACATACGGTAATGAATTTTTAGTCACAAAATAGCGACGTCTTCCATTTTGTGAACCTTGATGCCATGATCTATAAGCATAATACCTAGAAACTACGGTTTGTGCATAATGAAGCATAATTTTTGGTTGTTGATTAACTTCTCCAGTTAGAAACGGAGTTCATAACAAAACTTTTGTAATCGTTTCATTTTGTTTCATTAATTAATCCTGTTGTCGTAATTGAACGCATCTTCTCTGAAGAAAAAAGCTAAATGCACAATATTTTGTTGCTGTTGTTTAGTTTCTGTGACATGAAGAAAATTGGAGCGAAAGAGTCTTAACTAATTTAATTCATTACATTGATAAGGCAAGCTTTTGGCCTTTCCTTTGGTTGGTAACATTCTCAAGTGAGCTATATAGTTGAGTTCCAAGACTTTGTTTAGTGAAGGTAGTTGTATGTGTTTGTGTTCTTCCACTTTTCTTCGAAGCCAAGAAAAGGGGTTTTGCCTTCTTTTGCTCCAAGCTAATGTCCTTCCCTTGTGGCGGATTTATCTCCCAACTCTCGGGAGATTTTACTTCATTTCCTCTCCAACACCAGCGCAAGGCGTTCGTCACTTGTTTGCTTGGGAGGAACTTCCCAGAAGTGAGCATCATGGCTATTTCTTCGTTATTCCTCTGGTTGTGTTCCCTAAGCTGACAGGAGTATATGTTACCCTGTTTATACATACATGTATTGTATCACCCTCTCAGAATCTCTCCATCTTGAGTAACATTTTAAATTAGGGGTACACATATGATACATTAGTGACCCTTTTTTATAAGAAACAAACCTGCATATTAAAAAGAGCTGCTGTAACATACAGTTTTCTTAGAATTAGGTCGTGCAAACATAATGGGGTATCTCAAGGCTGAATACAAGTATGTTCTTACTTCTCGAGATTATCCAAATTTGAATAAAGGGAAACAGAAATTACTTCCTATTATGCGTGAGGATTTTAAATATGAAAAACAAAAAAGGCAAAAGCAGCAATGGCGAAAGATGTCGCCACTAGAAAGAAGAATGTTTTCCATTAATGGACGAAGAAAGAATTGAGGAAAACATTATGAAACTCTTTTATGTCGAACCAAAACGTGGAGTTTGGAAAACAGTGATCAAAGAACGCTGGACGCATTTGAAATGTGAATATGGAGAAAACTGGAAAAGGATCCGGAATGGACGTACTGAAGCGAGTAAGCCAGAGACCAATAATTGAAGCAATGGTGAATTAGAAAAGAAACTGGTGAGGGTATTGTTTAAGCAGGAGTTGAGAAGTTGAGGGATAAAATTGAAGGAATGGTTGGTGAGAAAAGAGGAAGATAGAGAAAGCACATTCAAATTCTTTGTCGTTTTAAGGAAATAATCGTGTGCTAATGGCAGACGCACACCAAACGGCAAATTGAAGCAACGCAAAGCGATGACGTGACATATATTTCAATGGTGATACACACACACGCCAACTGAGCTGGATGAAAGTGGAACAAAGCATTCAGAAATATGCCTATGATTTATTGTAGCACTGTTTTGCTCCACTTCGATTATTTGTGTGTGTTTATCACTTACCCTATGACAAAGAGAAAAGCGCAGAGTTAGGATGAATGAGGAAGGCTTAACGTTAGTTGAAGTATTTGTAGCTCTTGGTAGAAAAATATTGATGATAATGGTGATGATAAGGAAACAGAAAATACTAAAGTCTGCCTCGTTCTTCAGTAATGAGTACCATTAGGCTTTAAGAAACAGTATAGCAGAGACAAATACCTTGCATGTGATTAGAGAAATTTCGAAATTCTATCCGAAAAATTTGGGAAAGTCCACTCACGAAAGAATACATTTTAGGAGCATTGCGTTTCATTTTTTTTTAAATTTTATTTACGTTTATGGATTAGTCAGGTAGCTATGTCTAAGTCTCTCATATGTTGATGAAATGACCTGTGACAAGATTATGCCATAGCTGCCAGTCTGGCCTGTTTACCTGTACTTAAATTTCAACAATCGGCGAAAACCAAAAACGTTAGGAAAACATGCTTCGATTTATATACAATTCGGTAGGAATATAAGTAAATATGGAGGCGATGAATTTGGCACGGATTAAAATGGGAGAATGAAAATGCACGGAGAAAACAGAAGAAAAATATTTGCCGGGAAAATTGGCAGGAGTAAAAATGTCAGGCGGAAAATTTCCGATAATAGAATAGCAAGATGACAAGCAGGACTTATATTCCAGATAACATGACGTCATTTGATTCATGAGATTGAAAATCGTGACAAAATTTGACTCGAGACAATGTAAGCGGCTTTTAAATTTGCGCCCCTTTCCAGATACCTATTTCTTGCATAACAGAGCCACTGATGCTGGATCATAATTTGAGCGTTTATTCAATAATTTGGATATAAACTATTTGGTTTCATTCAGTATTCAGTTGCCAATAGATATAGAACAAGATAGATAAATATCTTGTCAATAGATCTTTCTTATGGTCTTTTATTGAGTAACTGCAGAACTTCTACCTGCTTGACGTATCACAGTTAACAGAGTACTGACCCAGGGTTTCCGCCAGGATTTTCAGATTGGGGGGGGGGTTGTAAAGTCAAAATTGGGAGCGTGTAAGTGAAGTTTTGTACGGTTTCTATAGATTTTTCACAGCAAAAGTTTAAAGTTGTCGAGACTTTGGGGGTAAACACCCCTCTACAGGGGAGGTCTGGCGGAATCACTGTACTGACTTCACAGATTCAGTGAATGAACCAATAGCCACGTGATCGTGGAAATATTAGAGCAACTTTATGATGACTATCAAGAAATTTTGTGACAATAATTAAAAGTACTGATTGTTTTCTTTTGAAAACAACCTGCGAGTTCTTATTCTATGTTTAAAGGACAATTATTGTTGACCGTATCGACTTTATGGTATGAAAGCCAAGTTCATAAATCTTTGTCAATACAATTTATCTTGTATCTTGAATTCAATAATTTGATTAAGGTTTTTTTCCTCTAATCGCAACATTTACAAGGTTGTAAATTGTGTATTTCGAATCAGTGCCGCCATTAAGTGACTCTGCGCCCCCCGCAACTTTTCGTTATTGCGCCCTTACTCGTGTGATCTATCAGTCTTTCCTATTTACGTTCTTGAGTTTGAAAAATTTCTATCTGCAATAACTAGTCTGTTGCACCTAACAGACGGGAGGTTGGGGTAACCCATTAATTTTACTAAACAAAAAAAAAGAGGGGTCCGAAAATCATATCCATTCTTTCCTCGGATTGTCATTTAGCTTCCGGAGCAGAAAAAATAAAATAAAAAACTATTCAAGAGGGGGACATGTGTTATGATACACAAACATGGCTGAAATAAGATTTCGACTTAAGGCGTGTGCTCTGAAACTTTGTGTACGTAGTATCATCCTACTACGAGTTGGCGCATTCACTTTCAATCGAAAAGAACGTCTTTTGCTCGGTCACGGACTGATATTTCTTACTGAGTCACGACATCTGCCCCTGCAACGCTCGTGAGCTCCCTCGTAGCACGAGGGTATTATTTACGTCCCTGTTTCTAATGCACTTTAATTCAGTTTTTTCTCGTGAAAACCATGAGCCAATTAACATTTATATCGCCAGAAATATTGCCTTATAAGATACCTTTATATTCATTCATAAATGTTGTTAAAGTTTCCTATCACAGATATTTATACAACTGGACCTGAATCGAGAAATGACTCTTTGAGGGTTGATTCTGGCTAGGCTTGCCAACTATGAGAAAGAAAAAATACCAGTACGGTATCTCAATTGGTAAGTAGATATGACGTGCAGTGCTTGCATGAACTACAGGTACGGTGACCATACGTCCCGAATTTTCCGGGACAGTCCCGAATGTTAAGTCTGTGTCCCGGCGTGGCGTCCCGAAAAAAATAGATTAAGGGTCCCGAATTTCATGAATTAGTCTTCATCAACTGTAATGGGTTAATCTTAAACAACTTAAGTGGGAAGATTTAAAACAGAGTTGGACACTATTTAAAAATGCTTTATCAAGCGTATCGCTCGAACAACGTTGTACGAGCGGTGTGTCCTTAATCCTTATCTCACTGACTATCTCTTCGCAGAATGAGCTAAATTTAAAATAACTAAAGAACTGAGATGATTAGCTGTTTTCAAAGACCTAAGCTAGCAGGAGGTAACCGTCCCAAACGTAGAAAAAATGTGTGAATTTGTGCAGTCATTTCGTGGGATAAATGCTTCTGTAGAGAGGTCATTTTCAATCATTTCCAGGGACTAGAGAAGTCATCATTGACAATCGAATGTACCAATGCCCTGTTAATTATTCAAATAAAAAATTCCGAATTTTGTTCAGAGATGTATAAAAAAAAACAAAAAAAAAAAAACAAATTGCTAACAGACGGGTAAGTTGTCTTCAGAGGAATATGACTGGTTCAAACTTCAAACTATTTTTAACATTATGGAAAATAAAATTGTTTTGGTGTTCAATAAATATGTGTATAAGGTTTATTTACTATAATTAAAGCCTTTTGGAGAAATAATAATAAAAAAATAGTGATTATAGTCTCATACCAATCATTCAGGCATAAAACTTGACTTCTAAAATTCATGATATCATTTTCAGTGATCAAGCTCTTACTGATTTTAAAGTTCTAATTTGATGGTTCAGGAGAAGTTGAAATAAAACGCAGCTTTTAAAGCTAACTTCATGGCCTGAATCTGAATTTTCTTCTTGGGTAGACTCTCAAACTCACCACAAATATGGGTGGGAGGTTCTTAAGATCCCGGTAAGACTTGTCCCTAATTTTGACTGAGAGAATATGGTCATCGTAGCCACAGGGAATGGAGACAGCCCGGAAAAAGGTACAGAAGAGTTGAACTTGTTTCTGTGCAGGAAAATGACGTAATTAAAAAAAGAGTTGACCTTGCTTTTGTGCAGAGAAATGACGTAATTAAAAGCCAGGACTGAAGAACACTACATAGAATAACATCCAGATGGAAGCTGAAGGCGGTCGGGCATGGGACTGATCACCCATTTCGTTCGTGCCATAGATCAAGAATATGTAACCTGCTACCTTGATATCCCTCATGCGCCGTTCACTGCGCATGTGAATCCCACAGGAGATAGCTTTACGT
>JAGDQP010062902.1:1377-11804 GCA_022664845.1 Lepisma saccharinum
CAGATTCTAGATTTCTTCGATTTATTTATAATAAGATTTTCGTTCTATCTTCATACATCCTCTGTTATTTTCTTATTTAGCGTTAAATTTAGTTATGTATACTCAACTCTCTTTGTAATTTTCGTCTTACATTTCCCTCTTTTCCTTCATCAATATATTAGTGTCTTCTGATATTTTGCTCTCTTGTTTTCTTTTAGGGCTGCTATTTACGTGGTGGCTCTCTCTTGTTAACTCAGTCGGTAATGTATTTCTGCTATTGGTGTACTCTTCATCCTCTAACTCTTCAGAAGCGCTGAATCGGTCGCTTAGTTCTATCTCAAATATCTGTATGTGTTTCCCTATATTTTCCATATCTAAAATGCATTTTTATCTTATGAGATTATTTCCCTCAAGTCTAGTGTTTAGTTTAAGCTTATATCTCAACATAATATGATCACTGGAGATTTTGAAACTGTTCAGAACAGACACGTTTATCAGAACTGAAGCTGATTCACGAACAAACGTCTGGGTGGCATTTTCAAATAAAAAAACGAGTACATTTTTATATAAATAAATAAATAAATCACAGCCATATTCAATCCACTAGTGGATGAGGCCTCTCCCCGAAGGGAGGAGTTGGTCTACTGCTCCCACGCTGACCAGACGGGTTGGGAGAGGAGAGCCGAAGCTCTCACTGTGATCGCCACTGTCTTTTATTCACAGCAGCTCCCCAATTGTCCTCACGATGCTGGGTCAACACCGAAATATTTGAGCCCCCATCGGGAATCGAACCCGGGACCGCTCGCACTGAAGTCGAGCGCGCTACCGACTAGGCTACGCAGGAGCTCACATTTTTATATATAACAGAAAAAAAGGGATGTATACAGCATTCATATTAACATTTATTCATTTATTCATTCAACGAATAAATGTTGGTATAAATTCCGTTTTCGTGCAAAGTATCAGTATTTTATACCTCATATTTTTCCTGTTGTACATAAAAATGCACTCTTAATTTTCATTTGAAAATGTCACTTGCAGGTTTGTTCGGGTATAAGCTTCAATTACCTTGATATTTGTTAAAACGTAGTCTATTTCATTTCTAGTTCTATTTGGACATTTTCATGTCCACATTCTCTGGGGTGATTCTTCAAAAATATTTTGGAAATAAACATTCAGTTGGTTTCTTAGGATTCCCGAAACTCCTCTCGTCTCTCTCCTTTTTTTATCAAATAAAAGGTTTTCCACTTTCGCGTCACTGACTGCTTGGTTCCTATTTTCGCATTGAAGTCTACCATTATAATTTTGTAATAAGATTTGATCTTCTGAATCTCTCGTATAGGGCTTTGATTTCCTTTTCCTAGAGGCTCCCCATTCTGCGAAGCACATCCACTCATGCACATGGCGTAATGTAAACCTTGGGCGGTAATTAACATAGCGCCTACTCTGCTTGTTGCGGTGCCGTCGCATCAACACCCATGTCCGGCGGTGATCCTTCGCATTGCTCCCTTACGCTGCAGTGTGGAATCCCCATTTTCCAGTGCTTACCCAATTTTCGTAAGTAAACCTTACTTAAACCTTATCGTACATCCGTCTGTTGCACTTTTCAATGCCCCTAGCATGTCTGCTTTGGTGAATCTCATTTATGTGTGGAGTTCCCTTTCGCAGTTCCCTCTGCTCCAGTCGGTTTGCACTATCGTTTCCCTTGGTTATGATTTTATTTATCTTTTCTTTGGACCGACGTCAATATATCTATTCGTTCGGGAGACTGTCTTAAAAACAGTATTTATTTGAAATATTTATGTGCTCCATTGGAAGTGAAGCCTCTTTCAAACTTATTTTTAAACTTGCTTATCCGAACATAATCTTCTACCTTATATTTCGCCTTTGACGATGCTATATACTTCTTCCTATAAACTGGCGTCAATAGGCTCCATTTTTACCGTGTTATATTTTTATCGTTGTACGTCTTTATTAGCACATGTCATACATTATGCCATTTGTAATTACTTTGCAGTGTGAATTGCTTCCACATCAAATTACGTAATGTTTTATGAAAATGTTCAACAATAATATATTTCTTATCACTGTATGAAGAGTAATGAGTAATACCTTTTTGCTTCATTAATTTAATAAACTTTTTATTATAAAACCCGCTACCTCGATCTGATTGCAAATACCTTGGTGCTTGTTGAGTTGTTTGATTATTGAATTAAACGCTTGTGTGACTTCATTCCCTGTTTTACTTTTAACCGGTACAGCCCATGGATACTTACTAAAAATGTCAATAATTGTTAGAAGATAAGAATATCCCCTATTTAACTTAGCTAAGCCTATCAAGTTTCCAGATATCTTTTCAACCAAATCCGTTTGCTATAAATCATGTATAACCTTGGTCACAACAGATATTCATTTACAACTCTGTCTTGCGGGCTTGTGTAGTTCTTCAACAATAGCTAATCTACTATTCATTTCTATTGAGAATTAATTTAAATTAAAAAAAGAACAACACACTCTATTGAGAACTAATTTAACATCGAGAAATCAATTGGTCGATAAAGATCAAATCAATACAAATTGGGTATTCCAGGTGAAAATTTATCTGATTGAACTACAAGCACTTTGGTTTCTACAACATCAAACTCATGCAATTTCATCCTTCAGCTGGTGCATCTGGTACTCTACCACTTTCATGTATACCTAATAATAAATCGCCATACCTCTGTTCACCGCTCGCTGAATATATATATCAACAATGGGAAATCTTTATTCTTCTTCTTAATCCAATGAAAAAATAATAATTTTTATCTTACCCAAAAAAGGTATTTCGAAATACGGTGTATTCATATTAAAGAGATATACTTTACCACTAGCATTGCCACGCCTGAAGTCACGTTCCTTATTGGGTATTAAATAAATTGTAAAGAACTGAACACTATGCAATTTATGTATTGATGTTAATATTTCATTAGATTTAGCGTATATGGCCCTATACCATACACATCGCTTTTTAATTTATCTTCTAGGTCTCTCAGTTTTGCGAGAATATGGTTCTTTATTTTACCGTTATTAGAATTAAAGGCTATTATCTATTTGAAATTTTTAATACTATCTTGCTCCTTCCAAAGTTGAGACACTCTAGGCGTTAGAGCTATTGATGCGTCTACATTGCGATATTCATTATGCGATATGTCAGCATATTTTTAGATAAGTTGTTAAGAGAATTAATCACAGAAGTATATTTCGTTTCTTGATCACTAATTTGTTTCCGAATATCAGCAATGATAATGATATGTTCTAGTGTAGTATCCTCTAAACTTCTCAACATATCCTTTAATCCACTAACTATTTCCCATGAACGGAAATGAATTTTGAATGTTCTTGTATCGCTTCTTTAACTTCATTTTGAACGCTCGTCAACACTTCTTGTACACCGGAAATAGCTTCTACCGCTGGGAGGAATGATATATTATTTTGAAGGATTTGCGATTGAAGCCTAATATTGTATAGCACTTCAGGGAGGTTTTCTGTTGTCTCGATTACAGTTTTAGTATTACTTATTGTCTGTTTTATTGTTTCTACTTCTTACGAAGTTTGAAGTGTGTTGATAGTTTCTTTGAGAGCAGTCAATTTCGATTTTATTTCATTTTGATTTTGATTTGTAGATAAATCGTTTAGAGACTTACGTATACTCTCGATATCAGATTGCTTTGGTGTGTTCTTTTCCATTTCAATTAAATCACTTTGAAGAGTGCTTACAACATGCTGAAGATTATTTAAATCTGTATGAAGATAAAAACCTTCTAATTTCTTATTTAACTTTCAAAGTTCTTCCTGTAAACTACTTACTTCAGAGGGTATGTTATTCACAACGGTATGTAGATTCTTTAGCTCAACTTGAATATTCGTGAATTCTGATATGTTTCTAATTATTGGTTTAAACTGAAAAAGCTTTCTACTAATTCCCTATACATCACTATAAACAGGTAAATTGGTTAGATCGTCACAGAGTCTATTTGGCTCATCAGTAATAGTTTTATGTTCATTTTGTAGAGTGGAAATAACTTCTTGCATTTTTTGCAGATATTCTTGCAGGGGATTATTTTGAAGAGCATTTTCCAATGCATTCACAGCTGTTTGATGATCATTAAATGTATTTTCTAACTATGTAAGATTTTTAATCAGAATCTTAATTAAATCTTGAGAAGCAGTGTTTGTAATGAATTGATTCTTTATTAACTGTACTTCATTTCGATCTGTTGTTATAATATTTTGAACTTCAGTTAAATCATTTTTATTTACCAACTGTGAATACATAAGAATAAAACTTTTCAACTCATTACCAAATTTTTGAAATAAATCTAATATATATTGTTGCGGTTCTGTAATTTCCGTTTCATTATTTGAAGATAATGTAATTCGTAATACGTTGATTTCATCCTTTATTACTTTCATCCTTTGATCCAGTACTATTAATTGATTTTCATTAATGTTTGAATTAGCATCCGATAATGTTTCATGCTTATGCGACTTATATCGCGGGTATCCGAATAGATATGTTGGGATAATAAATAATAAAAAATGTGTTGTAGAAAAATTAAGTGGCTACTTTGCTCTTGGTTATGAATCAAAAATAAAACATATCAAATAGAAACAGACTTTACAACTTAGTATAATATTGAGAAACATTCCCTAATATTGAAAAAAAAAACTTTTATAAACTTGAATTAATTACGTATTACTCCAATATTTAGATAACAATATTACGGCAGTGTAAACAAGTGAACAAACAATAATTAACATAAGAAACTGGAAGAAATAATTTATAATTAACCTGCAATTACTCACCAATCAATACATTAAATTAATTTACAACCTAATCTTGTTAGCATAATAATAAAAAACTTTTAAAAGCACGCACTGTGTGCTTTATTAATATTCAGACGATTCATAAAACTTAATAGCTAAAATAAATTATACAAAACGTACTCACTATTAAGTATTTTCTTCGAAGAGATGCAACTCTTGTGGCGAGCAAGTTAATTAAGTATAACTATAAAATGCAATAATATGAAAGCGAAATTCATAACATAAAAAACAGCTAAATCTAAACAATATAATCTCTCATAACTGTACACGTGTTAAGAGTTTAAACAACTCTTACATATTATTTTTGTCTCATCGGAAAGAATGTTTCGGTGACCCCATGGTAGTGTATGTATCTTGCAGTGAAGAATCTTGCGTTTGTCAACGTAAGGGACCTAAGCTATTTTTTGCTTTACCGTGTGAAGCTTATGCTTACGAGATTGAATTTGATATTGATATTTTGTTAATACCTCATTAAAAAATAGCAATCTGTAAAACCATCATAAGTAATTTCTTTTTTATTTTAATAATATTTTTCTTCACACCATAAACGCTTTTTCTTTATTTATTTTCTGCTGTATTCATCGCATACACTTTTAATCGTAAACGTGCAAATTCCTCAAGGGCAATAACGTTCAGCTCATATTGAATCTTACCTTGCACTTTGTCATGAACTAATGAGATATTATATCGATTATTTTCGGGATAACTAGATGTGTCAAAGTGCTCAGTCATTGTTTTCATATCCTCATAAAACATTCCACAAATAATATAATAAACTAAAGAATACGTGTCGGAGTAAACTAGCTTGAGGTTGGTCTCATATCCCCTCTTCATATGATCATAATGGAATTGAAACATCATTAATTCAGATATACCTAAAATTGCGCTTCCAATGTATACAGGTTTGTTTAATTTAACGAATTTTCGTAACATCTGAACTAATACAAAATTATCGGAATATACATAGTCCGACACTGGAATTGCCACATGGCAATGAGCTTCTCGGCTTTTATTTTTTTCGGAAACGATTCTTACATCAATATGTTTTCTCACATTTTCGATCTTTTTTCCGAACACGGTGTTGTTAAGAAGTTTATAGAAGTCATTTTCAAAATTAGTTTTTGTTTTCGTGCGAAAATTAGTATTTAACTCTGTGTATGGCTTAAGCCACTTTCTTTGGGAAAACCATAGAGTTATGTGAACCTTCATTAGTTTTAACCCGTGATCGAGATATAACTTCAGCATCCGAAAATGTAGAAAGTATTTTCTTTTTGGATTAAGCGTTAGTAGCAATTTCTTATATTTTCCGTTAGGTGTAGTTATATTTTCATGGGCTACATGAAAATCTGCTTAATCATCATATAAATCTTCTGGATAATCCAAATCTAATTGCAAACATAAACCTCGTGCGCCTTATCAGGTTAATTATTTATTTTTCTGAGTCACAATTTTCTGGTGTCGGTTAACATGAAAAATTTTCATATTAAAGAGGCATACTCATGGCATAACCATACACATTATGCGCATCAAGGTACATAGCGAAAGATGTTTCGTTTTTGGGGGTCGAATGTATCGCCGAGAAACTCGTTGTTAAGTTCCATAAACCTCAAGCTACACTGTGATACACCGCCACGGATTGATTTTTCAATAAAGACGTGCATATCAATATCTGAAAATAACTCTAATTCTATTTTAGATTTACGAAGCATTGTCTTCCAAGATAAACCGGGGGAGGTGTATGAAAAGGCTGGGTCGATCCCGTAGGAGTGAATGCATGTTTTACGGAAATTTCCCAAAACATCAGCTGTTAATAATACATATGTCTTCAAATAATGGTCGTGAAAATATCCAAATGTTTTAAATTCACATTTTTCCCATACTTGCTATGCGAATTGATAATCTTCATCACTGCACTTACATCCCTTAAGTATATTATCAAATGCTTTTTGCGGGGGTAGTTTTATTTTATCAAATTCTGATCAGTCCGTAAAATAATAATAAGGAAAATTACACTTCTTACAACTTAAATTGAATTTTAGATCATCAGGAACATATTCGCGTGTATATTTTAGCTCGCCCGGACTAAGTCTTTCAAGTACTTCTTCAAGGGAGTATGGCAAAAAAAGTACAAATCTGAAAACCATAATTCAATTTTTCTACAATTATCGAGATGGAAAGATTTTGAAATTGCAATAATTTTTTCCTCACTCTCTGCAAGAGCTTTTATGTCCCCCGGAATACATCCTAATTGTTATATGTACAGAATAGCGTCATACAAAGATAACGCATGCATGAAGCCGGGCACAAACTATTGTTTTTTACTTGTTGGTTACAGTTATTACACAGAGGATTGAGGTAAGTTTCTGTTAAATGTACATGGTGTGGAATTTTGGATTATTTTCATCATGTTTTTAACACAGATAGAACACTCTTATGAATGTTGTTGCTCAGAGATTTGCTTTGGGGTTAAATGGTTCATTACTAAATTTTGATCTAACCTAACAAGAATATCTTCCAACTCTCTCTTCATGTTTTTCAAAAAGTGTTGTGCAGGATTATCTGTACCCTGTTTAGCTGGAGTTCTGTGGGCATATTGTCTGACCAGGAGGCTTTGTAGCAATAACTTGCTAATATATGCTCTTGAATGTTTGTTGATTTTTGTCCACGACGTTCACTAACAGGCACCAAAAATATTTCGAGATCTGAGGCAATGCTAACAGCTGCTTTTAAAAATGAAGAGTCTGTTCTAAATTTGATTACAGAATCAGGAGCAGGCATAATAGCGGGTGTTGGTTCATGTTAGCGACACAAAGTTTTATGTTCACTTAGTTATTGTTAAGCATTAAAGTGGGAAAGACACATTTTACAGAAATAATACTGATATAAATCACGAGTAACTTGGCTTCTCACTAAAAGTAAAAACTCACTTATTAAGCAGTAATGCGTTACTGTGATGCTGTTGTTGTTGCTGATGTGGAAGCCGCTGTTGAAACAGTAAGTCTATGTTTCTTTTATCTGTTTGTTGTTTGCTGATGTGAAGAGTTAACACTTGTTTTCAATTTTAGTATCTATCCCGTACACATTAACAAAAATCAGTGCGTTCGGGAACAATTCATTATAATGTTTCTCAAACCTCGGCAGGTCATGTAAGGCAACTGGAAAACTGATATTATTATTTTTAAAAGTAAGTAATATTTCATTCGCATATGGCTTATAGTGATAAATTCGGTTAGCATGTTCTTTCAAATAAACATAGTGAAGTTTGGCCAGTACGGATTAGATAAAACATTCTTGGTCATTATATTTAATGTTTAAACAGCATGCTTTTTTTTTAATAAACTCGGGGAGTTCAATGTAACTGGATGCTGCTATGGGGTTGAAGATGTTTACTTTCACTTTAAGCTTATGATTAGGAGTAGAAGATTAAGACCACCCTGAACCTTTAACAGTCCTCTTTTCCTGATTTACCAATAATTAACTGAATATTTCATTTATTTTGTCTTCTATAACAAAAGTTTTCATAAACCGCTTATTTCCACTGTACACTGATTAACTTTGTATTTCTTCACCCGTTTTAATAAAATCGGCAGCGAAAATATAATTAATTTTTAGACGTCTATCACTTTCACTCACTTGCGTTAAAAATGTAGCACTCTCCTCGTGAAGAGGTAAGAAAAAATTACGTATCTCCACCTTTGTTATTATAGGCTAATTCATAGTCCTCAAATGTATGATTCAAAGCAGTTTTCACTCATATATACGATTGTTTATTTCTCATATGCCGATCCAAGTGTGTTTTTAGTAATTTCTTCATCGCACACTACACATGTTATTTTTACTTTTTTAGAAGGTGATGCTTCTTCAGCATTACTTTTAGCAATAAGGCGTTTACGCGTAATATGTTTCGCAATATGCGCTTTTGAAATCAATTCACTACAATGTTCACAGTTAACTTTTTCCATTTCTTCTGGAAGAAAAACTGATTATAATCACATTTTTTAAAAAAAAACTATAAACTCATTTATTTCTGGGTGAAACTATTTATAACACCAATTTCGTTTCTTTCTTTTTTCAGTAAATTTCATTAAAATATTCAATACTTGAATATTCCTTCAGACGTCGATTATTTCTGAAACAACTTGGGAGAGAGTTAGTCAATGACCATATTCAGAGAAGACTTGAGAATCCACAAGCTCTGCATTCTGGAGTTCGTCTATCACTTAAATCTCTGGGAATTGAAATTCCAAAAAATAAAAGCTCCATCTGCTGGAACTAGAAGTCAAGACAAGCAGAAAACGATGCGGTGCCAACTGGGTCCACGTTCTTTGGATAGGAAGGTGAAGACCAAATGCAAGTGCTGCCATATTCCTTGCTGTCCGGAACACCAGCACACAATATGTGATGTCTGCGCAGGGACCATTTAAAACATGTGAATTAAATGATAAGAAACTTGGTGAATACTCGTAGTCAGTGACTTAGGTTAAAATATGCTACATTTAGAACATTCTTAAAATTATATGACAATTATGTAATTTCCTTCAATATATTATAGCATTTTTTTTCATCAGAATCTTGTAATATAGATAAAATAAAGTAAACATAAAACGAGAAAACATCAATAATAATATATTAAACATTTACTGAGAATTAGAACAATGAATACTTAAATCACAACGTCCAAAAAAAACACTTAATTCAATGAAAATGTGCTCAAGGACAGATGGGGTCCGCGCGGACCCCAGGTCATAATGTAGTATGTTTTAGAAGGACATAATGATAGGGTTAAGAAGCAAAAAACTTAAAAACCTTTTTTCACAATCTACTTTATTAAATTTCATGTAACATTAGGTTAAGTTATACGGTTGTGTTTTTATATTTATGCGATTATCTTACTTATAACCTACCTTAAAAACATACACTAACAAACAATCATTCTCTTTGCAGGATTCGAACCCACGTTCTTGTAATCGATGGACAAGCACTAGACCGCACGGCTATCTCGATCTGCAACCTAATGATCATTTCTACGAACTTACAAACAATGATTTGGAAGTTGAATTTACAATGCACGCGTTACGTAAGAAGCCAGAAGTCACGCGTGCAAGATGGCGGTTACGTTGCAAATTTCGATACTGTCTACGATCAAGGAGCAAAGCAATAAAACCATATTGATCTTCACACAATTTCATTAAGAAGTTCAAAACATGATCTCAGTACTTATTGGTAAGCGATGTTTCACCAACCGTGATAGTCCAAGTAGAATAACCGAGCGGGTGGCCCTGTAATCTACTGAGGTAGGCCAACGACAGGAAGGTTCATGCAGTGACATAGGTATTGATTATTATGGCTAAAGGGTGAATCGTGCCGGGCAGAAGTCCAAAGATACTAAACTAGCCCATATAAAAAAAGTTTAGTAAAGATTTTCAAGTAGAATACTTGTTGTCTTCTCTTTTTTATTTGCATAGTCTTCTGTCAACTCACACCATTTTCATTTCTACCATTCCGTACAACCTGGTTTCCACGAGCCTTCACCTCCATCTAACAACGGAAAAGTAAGAATGAATATCGCTGAACCATTA
>JAGDQP010062903.1:715-11803 GCA_022664845.1 Lepisma saccharinum
ATAGCTATTTCGCAGACCGGGTGAGTCGGGCTATTCGGGTCAAGGTTCGTACCGGGTCACCTATTTTCGAGTTAGGTCGGGCCACTGGATACCGAAAGTAAGCCGGTTTCAAGCCTGCTACCAACTGAGCCATGGTCGCTAGGAAATGAATACCTTGATTTGGGAGTTTGGTTTCAATCTAGTATGGCTAAAACATTATTTCATTGTAGTTTTGCACTGTATGCACTATGTCTGTATGGCATGTTAGCGCCTAAAGAAAAGCATAAGAAGAGAAAGTCACCTGCAAAAATCATGATTTAAAAAATATATTTTTTGATGATTTTTTAAAAATTTAAATAGATCTTATTATTTAAATCAGCCGTTTCTTCTTTCACAATACGTACCGTAAACTGATAAAATAAAATACCTGGGAAGTAGAATTAACTGTAAATGGCCCTCGTTTAATGGAAAAACTTCCAAATTGAGGTTGAATTTACACCGCATTATCCTTGTTTGGTTTAATTTGTACTTTATTCATTAATTTAATTATGTATTTGTAACTTTTAGGAATCTCGTTCAGGTCAGAATAGAAGGGGTAAAGAATGCAAAAAGTAGTCCTCCATGAACTCATTTGAAGGTATTATGTTGAATTCTCGTACTTATCTGATAGACCTGAGAAAAAAAAACTCTTAAAAACTTTATTTATTTAAGAATCACTGGTGGCGGAATTCGAATCAATGGTCATTCGAATTTGAAGTCAATGTTCTCCAACTGAGTCACTGCCGCTGAGCAGAGGTGCCAAAAGTAGTAGTGTAAATATCTCTAAGAGGCCTGAAAATGACATTAAATCGTGGCCAAATACAGCTGCTACTACTACAATAATAATGCAGAGCCAAAGTATTAGAAACTTGTATCTAGGGTTGCCAGAATGTGACCTTTTAAAGCAAGGTGAGTGGCCAGGATCTTTTGAACACGACTGTACAATACAAGGTACAGACCATCGCACTAAACTTTCTCGTTCCCATTAATTAAATAAAATAATACTGTAGTTATTACTAAAACATTTATTTATGAAATATGAACAAAATCGCCGGAGAAGTTTTTGAGAAAATTGCATATTTTTATTTAAATCATGATTTAAATCAAATCATCCTGCTTGAGATTGGGTTCAGATACCTTAAATTACTTTATCGCTTTCAATTTGGTGACGCCACAATCTTTCCATGTAGTATCTAAATACAAATCTGAGAACAGTTTCTTTTTATCAGACTTTTAAGCAGTAGCGGGCCATAGAATCTGAGTGCATATAATGCAAAAATAACATATTGAAAGGATGTAGTCTTACAAGAAGCAGCAAACTAAATCAAAGGATCTAAACTCAAATCTGAAGTCAGTTTCTCACTTCCTCCTTTCGTTTAGGCGGTAGTGCGCGTTAGAGCCTGAGGGCATATAGTGTAAAAACACCATAGAAGAAGATTATATCCTTACAAAATTGAAAACAGTCTCATAAATCAAGATATATAAAACAAACTATGAACTATTTTCTTCGATCTCTGACCCTTTTCTCTTGAGATAGTGAATTTTAATTCACCTTGTATAATAGAGTACACTTAATATCACAGTATCTTCTGTGGTTGAGTGCAATCACGGAATCCCAGACTCGATTATCAGCGGGAACAGAAGTGGTTTGGAGCCCGCAATGAGCTGAAGGCCCCGTCCTTAGAAAGTTATTTTTATTCGATGGAAGGGAATGGCAAACCACCATTGGTTCACTTTGTTCTGCGACCTTGTGAGTCAGGACCTGCTTTCGGGAAGAACACCTAGCATTTTATCAATAATATCATAGGTCAATATTTTAGGAACAAGAAGAAATTAAAACAAGGAAAAGATGGTCAAAAAATGCTTCGTCATCCAAACGAATTTGAAAACTAAAAAAAAAAAAAAAAGATTTCAAGTTAAAGCCAAGGCCGGATTTATGCATCTAGGCGCCCTAGGCTCATGACTTTCAGCACCCACACTCCGTCCTTTTCCTTACCCCCTCCCGACCTTATCCCTTCACACCTGCGCATTATGACAAAATGCTTTCCTCGGTCGTCTCGCAATTTAGTAATAATAATCGTAACGAAATAATAATTATTTAACTCTGCTAATGTTCTTACTTATGTAGGAAAAAAGAAATGTAAGTTTACAGAATGAACCCTGCAGTATATCTAGCAGTTGGATTATCGGTCCACCCGTCAATATGTCTCCTAAAAACTAGCAACTTCAAAGTAACAAATTCTCTAGGAATGGACAAAAGCGACACTACAAACTCATTCGCTGTATTGAATATTAAGGCCGATCGCCCGATAATTACATAATATTAAGGCCTACATAAAATAAATATATTAAAGTATTCTACTACATAATTTAGTATGAAGTTATCTTACCTTATTTTACTCTACTCACTTGAAAGAAATACTTCCTCTCGTTATGCATTTCCACTGTAGAGGTGAAAAAAGATAAACTAGATGGCGCAGTGAATGTAAGTCTCGTCGTAAAAGATAACAGATTACCTGTGTTGCCAGTACAACATTCGAGAAAACATACAAAGCAACAGAGAGAAATTCTATTTAAACACCAGGAGACAATAGCAAATTCTTAGGGCTGATTTTCAAATACGTTTGCGTTGCTTGCTTTGCTGAATAGACAGTTGAAAGACATGTTACAACATGTAATAAACACACCACAAAACCCCACGTGTTTCAATTGGCTATTCACCTAAATTGCAAACAAAGCAAGCTTTCATGAAAATGAGCCCTTACCGAGCCGCTGTAGCTCAGTGGTATGTCGGTCCAGATTGTTGAGTGACTAGTGCGATAGTATACCGACCCAAGGATCGTGGGCTCGAATCCTGCCTCGGGCATGGAAGTTTGTGAGTATGTTTTAACAATACATTCAACACAGTTTTGAACAGTTGAGAACATTACAAAATAAAGCCGCTTAGGTCAAATTAAAAAAAAATGTAAGAGCGCTCGCGTAGCATTCGGGAGGTCGTCCACTGGGTCCATCCCAGTGGACGACCATCATGACTGAGGTTTCTCCAGGTTTTTCCTCAGTCACACCAGGCAAAGGCCGGAATGACACCTTCAACATAGGCCCTGGCAAATCCTTTCCCCCTCCCTATCCCGGCTTGAGCCTTAGATGCCTAAAGGCCTTAAATACATAAAATTCAATAGCAAATTATTTTTTAAAGCAATGTTTCTATTAAATAATAAAGTATTTAATGAATATTAACGTGATATTAAAGATGTCGATTATTGTTTGACTTCCAATTAGTATTTGAACGCAAGCCTGGAAGTAGAAAAAACATCGGCAAGTAGTAAAACATCGCAACGCGTTGGTTTCGCTTTTCGGAAGCCCTGGGTTCAATACCAGAAGCCAACCAACCTGATTAAGGATTTCCAATGTTTTCCTGAGACGCACCAGACAAATGCTGATAAAGTATCCTTAACTACGGCCGGCACCCTTTCCTCTACCCCATCACGGCCAGAACCGTGCAGAGATGAATGAATTAAATTCGAGAAGTAAGTAGGAGGAACTGAATTCTTATTTTCGACCTTGAGGAAACTTTGGCTCAGGCCGAAGGAAGGATGATGAGAAACTTTGTGGAATGAAGAAAGTGGAAGGAACTCGGAGAACCCCGTGAAAAGTGTAGACAGTGCAAAAAGGAAATCTAGTGTTAAAACAGTAGTCCTGGCAACGATACATGAAACACCTGTGTATAGAATATTATCTAAATCAAAGCAGGGTAAGAAAGTGGCGCATTAAAAAATCAATAATCCGAACAAGTTTCGAAAGAAATGTACTTTTTTTTTCACACAAAATGCGCATATAACAAGTGTATTTGAATATTTCACTATTCAATATTACATGGAAGGAAATTTTTTTTTTTACCTTTAGTTTGAAGAGGCACGAAAAAGATAATGTTTTAATAATAATAATAATAATAATACAGCCGCCGTGATTATGAGGCCTCCGTACCAACGCTGCGTCTGTGTGTGTTCTAATATTTTTATATTGCTGGACAAATGACAAGAAATAATTAAATTTTCGAAAGCGACCCCAATAATACTTGTGAATGTGAATGAAATGAACTGCCTGATATTTTGACTGTTTATTTTTGCTAAGAAATTAGAATACCCGAAATTGCATAGGGGTATAAAGTCGTAAATTACGCGTATTCTAATTTCTCATAGATAATGTCAAAATCTCAGACAGTTCATTTTATTCACATACGCAAATAATACTGGGCCGTTTTCCGAAATTTCGTTATTGCTTTTCATTTGTACAGCATCCTTAAACATATGAAACCTCACACACACAAGAAGCAACGTTGGTACGGAGGCATCTTAATTTTTCTCACTTTGGAATGGAATTTGGTGCTCTCATACTGCCGGGAATTTGGCTTGAAGTTTTCAAAGGGTTTCTTCAGTCCCACAAGGTGAATGTCAGGGTGGTACCTCAAGTGAAGGCTTGACCGATTAATACGTAAACTTAGTACGTAAAGCATTAAAGTCATCCTCAAGGATGGATTTAAAAAAGCGTTTCATGAGCATAAATAAGTCATACAACTGAAAATTATCTTAGTCCCTGCTTTTCTTGAAAAAACATGACGAGACACAAATACAAATTATATAGAGTTTAATGTGAACTATTTCTGGCGTATAATGTATGGACTTAGATAATGACAAAATATAGTAAACGTAAAAAAGTGTACAAAAGTGTACAAATGTGTACAGTAGGTGAGAATAAAGTATACAAGATATATGTCTCGTTTGTGCTAAAAAAATGTTCACATTGTGCACCAAGAAAAATAGTGCTTTAAAGGTGCTGAAAAAGTATATACAAATTATTACAATTTTGCTTGGATCACATTCGAACACTTTCACAGCATTTTTTTACATAATTCGTACACTTTTAAAACACATTCCCGCTTTTGAAAGTGCCCTGAAAGTGTAAGAAAGTGTTTTTTTTTTTACAGTGTAAGCAGCTTTCACGTGATGCACCTAAGTCTGATTACAATGGAGGAAAAGGAAACTTCCGGTCGACACGTACAGAATTGGAGATTGTACCATTCTATTTGTGTCCTCAATTACCAATTTGATCTGACTGATATCGCCTATTGTGTATTGCTATAGACAAACAAATACCAAGGCATTTGTACCTAAAGGATACTCTATGAAACGTTATAAATAATAGTAGTAAAACTACTGAAAACATTGTTGGTTTCTTCTAAATGTATTTATGGCCTCTAGGCATTCTAGGCAAAGACTGGGATATGGTGGGAGAGAATACGGTGGAAGGTAGTCGGCCAGGGCTCAGTTAGTAGTACCATTCCCGCATTTGCCTGGTGTGTCTGAGGAGAACTCCTGGGAAAACTTCAGTCAGAATAGAAAACATCACTGTGATTAACTTGATAATGCTCCCTCATCTGCTAGGATTTTTTAGTCTAAAGTATGTGACGGTTCCAATTGAGATTTCTTGCAAATTCCGAAATAATAACATTATAATAAATATATAGTAAAGGGTCTATTAAGTAATGTGTTACTCGCTCATATTCCCATTTAAGAAAATATAATCTTATCTCATCTGACCGCAGAGAATGAGGAATCATGATTAAGTTTATAACAATTAGATTTCCAGAAGTCTCCTTCTACTGCATAATAGGGGACTAAGAGTATTTATTAACTTCAATAGTGTAAAATATGATCTTTTTTACAAATTTTCTGCGTGTAAATAGTAAAAGTTCCTAACGCGATCTCTCCCAAAATTATTATTTTTTAAATAATTCCAAAACTAACACTTTCTTTTAGATAGAATCAAACTATTTTTAAAACGATGTGACATTTCGCTTATGTTGCTGTTTATGAAAATTGAACGTTTTGTCACTAGATCCACAGAAAGTAGAACAGCCAGCGCGCTTAAGCTAATCACGATGATTTATTCCTCTCAAGACCAAATTTACATGTTTCGCGATTTTTTAAAAACAAGCAAATATTTACAAAACGTTGTAGATGTTACAAAACAAATTTGATTAGAAGTTTTCGCTAGCATATAGATAATGCTTAGAGAGAGGAAGAGAGAGATTAAATGAAGGCAGCAATTATGCATTTACCTGTATTTTAAGTAAAAATAAAATCATTTCATAACCCTTATATAATCGCATAATCTTTGCCATTTTTGGTATGTGACTCCTTTCTCATTGGTATCATAGAATGCACAATTTCATCCAATTTGTATTCATAACGCCTGACATCAACTTACTTTCACAATAGACGTTCTCATCTTCAGTGCTTTTATCCCGGTATGTGACCCCTGCTGCTTAAATGAAGTCGCAATCTTTCTGTGATAACAGGGAAAACGAAAGACAAAACATTTATGAAAGACCACAGGAATGCATCTTGCAGAACTTTTCAACTTTCTTAAAGAAAATCATGGGTGAGGTCCAAAGTAAAACTTTACCACTAATCAGGCCGGAGAAAAGTTGTGGCTAAAGATGTATAAAGAATATTTTAAAAAATTCGTTCATAAAAATGAAACATATATAGTGATTTATCTACTTCAAGGAATTAGTTTAAAAGTTTCATCCATCCTTATATATACACTAAAAAGAATTGCAAATGTCGGAAAAATTGATATTTGATGTCGACTTTCCGAGGAAATACAATAATGAACGAATATTTCCATATCGTTATGATCCTTTTATCGGGTCATATAATATAGTAGGTAGAGCAGGATCGTGTTGTACTCAATGCGAATAAAGGATACTAGGTTCGTGTTTAGCCGACACCTTTTATTACAAAGTTTCTAATATAGATATAAAGTTTCCACAATAAGTAATATAATACAAGTTCCACTATAAGTAATATACAATATGAGTATCCACAAGTCCGAATTGTAAGTATAACTAGTTGTCTCGGACTTGAGTTCTTTTGTCGCTATTTTACTAAGTAAGTCACTTCTCCTAATGTGTTCTATCCTTGATAGACCCCGTACCAGGTCTCAGGTATTATGGTAGTTTACTGCTAGGTGTAGACCCCGTACCGGGTCTCAGGATTTAGAAGGGAGAAGTGACCACTTGATTGTGATCTCGATTCTGTTTATCGGTCCTTTTTATAAGGCCTTCTTCTTCTTCCTCTGGAGGTGTGACCTAATGTTTCTTTATTCCACCGCCAGAGGTTTGTTGTTGTCTTCTGTTAGTGTTGACATAAACACTTTCTTGTGTTTATGTCACACTCACTTATTGACCTACTTGCTGTCCCATTACGATATTTTTGTCTTTGTCTTTGTCTCTTCAAATAACCTCCTCGTATGCCCCAGAATACAAATACATGACATCAAATTTGTTTGCAAAGGATGATGGCCCAAATCAACCAAAAATAGTAGCCCAAATCACATCCAAGACTATAATGCTTTTTATTATTAACTTAAAGAACTAAATATTTAGTGATAAGGTTGAAATTTGTGTATATGATTTTCAAGCTAGTCAAAAATAGCATAAAACAAAATTTAACAAAATGTATAATTTCGGAGAAAACTGGAAGAGTGAAAACGAAAAATTCAAACATTCATATTGCTATCTATGAATTATTGTAAACCTGTTCACACGACAATTTGTGCACAGAATTAAGATCCAGACCGAAATCTCCAGTTTTTGTTTTCTCAATGAAAAATTAACATGGATATTAGTGATATTTTATTAGAGTGCAGACTAAAATGCTTATACAGACCGTGCAGCAGTTGATAAACAAATAATTCTGTATGTTAGTGGTCATATTTTTATCAAATTTAGCATACTCGCCAAGTATAATGAAGGTTTAACCCTATTACACTTCAGAGATCACTTGCAGTGAATTCTAAGTCAAAATAAGAAGTGGTTTTAAGTATACTCTTAACATCTTTAATTTAGCCGTTTTCCTCTAAAATGGCAACAGTTATTATATGGGATGAATCTGCCATGTTGAAGTGGTAATAACTGCTTACCTTATGATAACACTGAAGCGCAGAATTACAGCTAATTATACATGGATATTTTGGGACATCATTTTCATCCTATGTGTCATTCCAAACAAAATGTGATATTCCATTTCAGAGAATATAATATATTCAACATCTCTTATGGGCAGCACAATCGACAGATATCAATATCATTCAATTGCTGTAGCCCTAATTAAAACA
This sequence comes from Lepisma saccharinum, assembly GCA_022664845.1. NCBI lineage: Eukaryota > Metazoa > Arthropoda > Insecta > Zygentoma > Lepismatidae > Lepisma > Lepisma saccharinum. The sequence continues at coordinate 8,915 of JAGDQP010062903.1, forward strand.
TTATGTGAGACGTAAATTTCCGTCTCCTCGTTCTATAGCAAATTGAAAATGTTTTTAATCTGAGCGATTTTTAAATTCTACTGGATCATAAAACTTAAATATGTTCTATTCCAAACAGAATTCATTAGTAAAGTTACGCATTATGATGAAATAGTCATCTCATAAAACAAGAAGACTGATTCAAACACGTGAGATGGTTCGCCAAACGTCACATACTTTTTGTCAGTAGAGATGTAGACGATAAATGTTGCGAGGGACAAAAAATTAGTATCGCGGTATTTTTCAATTCAATTTTGAGTGCAAGTTAAGTGTAGATAAATGTTTGAACGGAATTCCATCTTCACTACAATGTGATTCTCGACAGCGTATGACTATTTTGAAATGATACAAAGAATTCCAGAAGGAATATTGCAGTCTTGAGGATGACCATCACTTAGAATGACCACTTTCGTCAACTCCTGGATCACCACCTTCAACATGGCAGCCCAGCAGAAAATGTTGAATCATTTTAATAGAGATGATCTTTTATGTTCCTACTTGGCCTATACACGCTATTTTGCATCATCATCTGAGTTAAAAGAAAATTGATTGTCTTATTTCCTGACGACGGAACATATGACACGCCTAGAAAACTGGTGCAGGAAAATGAAGAAGAAATTCCAAAAGGGAAATTCAGTGTAATAAACGGCATCGTTACAAATGAAGATACCTCGTTTTATTATTATGACATTTTCGGGAAGAAAGCGTGACTTTTTGAAGATTGGTCTACAGTGGTGACCGTGGTAGAATCCAGGTGGTTAAATAAGAAAATTATCAGTATATTCCTCACTGCTTGCGATTTTGTGAAGCATATGGTGCTGGAGACACTGCACACAGTTAAGTGGTATATCAAGCAGAGAATGGGGCTTGTCATTTCCGCTTTAAAAAGCGCCGCCCAAAGGTCTTGGTCAACACACGGTCTTCACTATTGAATTTAATTGAATGTATTTATGACCTTGTCTTTCTGTGTCAATTCACTACTATATGAGACAAGAATCCCCAGGTATGACACAAAATTATACAATGGAGTATTATTTGTGGCAATGCTTTAATTCATATAAATCTCCCCCAGCTGTAAATCAAACTTTTATGTTCATGTAAAACCACCATAAACTGAAATTCAAACTGTTTAGTCGGTCCCAGCCTAAACCATAGTACTGCTATCCCTCACACAAATAATTTGATGTTATCTTACTAAACGTTTAGTGGCCTTGGTGAATTAATTAGAAGATGACTCTTTCAATGGCACAACCAAAAAATGTTAGTTGTGTATTGTTAAAGAAATCCCACTCTAATATGAAAACTGGTCATGAAATTCTATAGTAATAAAAATCGTCAGAACTCTCCGGAGACAATAAATTAGTATCTGCAGCCATTTTGCTTTTAACTTTTAAGCTAACAAGATAAAGACAGAAAGTTGGCAGAGCTCTCCAACAGCAGAAGCATCGGTCATTGGATAAAAGATAGAAAATCGCAAGACTAGCACAAGTGGTCACCAGTTTTCATAGAGGACATAACCACTCTTTTATGAACAGAATTTTTTTAATGTGATAAGATAATGTTGCGGATTCCAGAACAAGCATGCTAAGGCTGTTGAACTCTGACTTTTATACTGTTTTCTCTTGAGTAATATAGTTTACTCTCCTTTTTCCCCCGAAAAAAAAGAAAGTAATTCTACTATCAAGATTTTTTGATGTTTCAAAACTGTTTCAAAACTTTGGCCATTAACATGTCGTTCCATTACATGAGATTAGAAAAGACGCATAAAAAGCGCAACAATTTCATGAGGAAAGTTTTTACAATGTTCGTACTTCTTTTGTTTCTATTATCTGCAATACTTTTTAAGTATCTACTTAAGATTGTTTCCATTTCATTCAGCTTATCAATTTTCAACTTTCTACGATCCAGTTCTTTAGTCAAAAAATTATAGTTACGTAACTATATGAGTTGTCATTAATGCAGGAATGTAGAAGAAAATTAAAAATCATTGCGGTACAACTTTAGATGTAACAATACAGCACCATTTATAATTGAATCGTACGTTTGAAGAAGGAAACAAATCCAAAAAGCTGTTTTGTGGGAAATTAACAAAAACTGTATAATATGTTTATTATTAATTGAAAGGAAACAATATTGTTACTGAATATTCAAAACAGTCTTCTGATACTTTCGTACTGCTCAGACAGTTTACAAGTATTGTATTTTTTCCTGTAAAGTCAAAAAAAGTTGGTGGATTTGTTTCCTTCTTCAAACTTATGGAAAAACGTCTACACATTTTTAGGTGCTGAGACGTAAGAATGAAAAAAATCTACCAGAAAATGGAGAAAAATGCAATACAAATCTTCAAATGAATGTTATTTGCAAGAAATGTATGTTCAATGAACTCGAAAGTTACAAGTAGGGAGCCTATGCAATAAATTCAATTTTTTTTTCTCGTCTACCCACTGACAGAAATTTCGCCCTACAAATGTGCAAAACTGCTTTCATTCCGTAACAGTGATAGCAATAGTTGCTATATGTAAACATCTGTTAACAATAGCAGTTAAAAATATCAGTGTATGAAAACGTATCTAAATGCGAGTTAGTTATTCCCGTCTGTGAAAAAGAAGTTTAAAACAATATTTTAGATTAACCTACTTACCTGTATCCTGTTACGTGTGCAGTAGAGATATGAACAAAGGTAGTTTAGTTCCTAACATAACTGTTGTAAAATTATTCTATGTAATTATCGGAGCTTGGATTTACTGGTGGAGAAGAAACAGTATATCAAAACACAATTAAATCAGGAAAGTATAAAGCGGTGGGTATTGGAAAGCGTAATTGTTTCATGCTGAATTAGTATAACTTGCG
>JAGDQP010062904.1:0-11803 GCA_022664845.1 Lepisma saccharinum
GCTAACCTATTCTTTATTGGAATTTGATCATTTAATCATTTTGGCTTTTTTCCTTTAATAACTGCTGCGATCTTCTGGTTGTGAACTTTTGTTGTTTCGAAGAGTATGCAAGTTGTAGTTAGTAAAATATTGGCTAAGACTAGTTTCAGCAAAACGCACAAAAGAAAGGAAAGATAAACCAGATTAAACAAAATTTATAAACATATATAACTGAAAATAACTTGGATTTACGAAACAGGAATATCGCATCTTTCGTTTAAGGGTTAGCTGCGGTTAACGTTATAGGAAAAGCTGAAGTATTTTTTGAAAGTGGCATTTATGACCACACAAAAAGAGTAAGCAAGATTTAGACCGGCTCCCTTGTTTCTGCGCTATTAAGTGTGCCTACTTTTGATGACTAATAAAACACAAACTAAACGAAAAAAAATTGAAGTCAGTAAAACTTATTTTTTTTTGTTTTAAAACATTAAAACATTTTATGATTTAATTTTACACTCATTTGAAAAATCTTTAGCAATGACGTATTATTGAAATTACATTTGATCTTAATTATTGAAAAGACAACTATACGTAATAGCTAAAACGTAAATATTTTAATTTTAAATTGACCTTTAAATTTAAAAATATAAATTTATTGCACCATTTTTCTCTTCTGTTTCAAATTTGTTAAGTGTAGTTAAAATTATTCAAAATCATTTAACAAAATAATTTACGATTTTTTTTTTAATTTTTGCTATTCCTTAAATAGTTGATAAATGTATTATGATATCTCAAAAAAATTCAAGTTACTAGACTTGAGATATATTACCGCATGTTGAATTCGAAAATAAGACGTTTCTATCCGCTCTAAATGTAAAACCCTAAAACAAATATTTTCATTTCGCAGCTACGCCCTCACCCAGAAACATATTTATCAAAACAAGAAATTTCGAAATAGTGTTAATCGTGGATGAGCGCGCTGGGTTCACTATCCCAGCTAATCAATGCAGTATAAGTATACGTAATGATGAATCTTTAAGTTATGTCGTAATGCACGGGGCTGGATTTAAATTAAATTTATTCCCAGAAAATTAAATTACTAAATCATAATCTTCCGTATAAATAATATCAAGATCCTAATTCACTTGTAACTTAATTTAATATACATTATCACGCCTGGATGGAATACACATTTAAGAATACAAAATATCATGAACGAATAAATTCTACCTTGTTTCTTTACAGTGGAAAGCGATTGTATTTGTGATGTCAATATTGAACTATTCAAGATTAAAAATATGATGATTTTGCATCAATGATTTTTATATAAATACTTCTTTGACCAGGTGCATTCTTCGTTATATTTAACGCATTAAGGGAAAAGGGTTTCACTGACACAAACTCAGTATTAACGCAAGGTATATGAAAATAAAACATTACCATGCCCTTATAAATATAAATATAAATAATATAGGTATAAATAATATCATAGAAAATCCATCCTCACTTGTCGCGTTCTTCATCACAATTTATCACGTTTGGATGAAAACAAATATAAGTATACGGATTATTATGAACGACAAAAAGTTAGCATGCTTCTTTACCGTGAAAAACGATTGTGTTTGTAATGTCAAAATTGAAATATTCGAGTTTTTAAATATGATGATAGTGCATAAAGAATTTTCATCTAACATTCTTCTTTGATCAGCTGCATTCCTCATCATAATTAACACATTAAGGAGAAAAGGTTTCAATGACACATACTCAGTATTAATGAGAAGTATATGTAGATGAAAAGTTGCCATACTCTTATAAGTATAAATATAAATAAGTATAAATAATATCACATAATATAAGTGAAAATTATATTAAGATCCTTATTCACTTATCGCGTTCTTCACCACAATTGATCACGTTAGGATGAAAAGCACATATAAGTATACATTTTATCATGAGCGAATAAATTTTAGCTAGCTTCCTTACGGTAAAACGATTGCATTTGTGTTGCCAACATGGAAATATTCGAGTTTTAAAATATGATGATTTTGCATAAAGAATTTTAATAAAAAAATTTTCTTTGACCAGCTGCATTCTTCTTCATAATTAACACATTGAGTAGAAAAGGTTTCACTGAAACAAACTCAGTATTAATAATCAAGTATATGAAGATGAAACCTTACACTACTCTTATAAGTATAAATATAAATTAGACAAGTATAAATAATTTCATTTAATATAAGTTCAAATAATATTAACAATCTCATTCACTTATCGATATCTTCACCACAATTGATCACGTTAGGATGAAAAGCACATATACGTATACGCCTTATCATGGGCGATTTAATTTTAGCTTGCTTCTTTACGGTGAAAAGCTATTGTATTTGTGATGCCAATATGAAAATACTCGAGATTTAAAATATGATGGTGTTGCATAAAGAATTTTAGTCTAAAATTCTTCTTCGACCAGCTGCATTCTTCTTCATAATTAACACATTGAGGAGAAAAGGTATCACTGACACTTACTCAGTATTCATATCAAATATAAGAAGATGGAACCCTACCCTACTTTTATATGTATAAATATAAATAAGACCACTATAAATAATTTCATATAATATAGGTTCAAATAATATTAAGATCATTATTCACTAATCGCGTTCTTCACCATATATGATCACGTTAGGATGAAAAGTGTATATAAGTATACTCGTTATCATGAGCGATTAAATTCTAGCTTTCTTCTTTACGGTGAAAACGATTGCGATTGTGGTGTCTATATGGAAATATTCGGGATTAAAAATATGATAATTTTGCATAAAAGAAGTTAATCTAAAATTCTTCTTTGACCAGCTGCATTCTTCGTCATAATCTACACATTGAGGAGAAAATTTTTCACTGACACATACTCAGTAATAATATCAAGTATATGAAGATGAAACCTTAAACTACTCCTATAAGTATAAATATAAATAATATAACTATAAATAATTTCATATTATATAGGTTCAAATAATAATTAAGATCGTCATTCACTTATCGCGTTCTTCACCACAATTGATCACGTTAGGATGAAAAGCACATATAAGTATACTAATTATCATGAGCGAATACATTTTAGCTTGCTTCATTACGGTGAAAAGCGATTGCATTTTTGGTGTCAATATGGAAATATTCGAGATTAAAAATATGATGATTTTGTATAAAGAATTTTAATCTAAAATTCTTCTTTGACAAGCTGGATTCTACGTCATGATTAACACATTAAAGGGAAAAGGTTTCACTGACACGTCCTCAGTATTATTAATCAAGAATATGAAGATGAAATCATACACTAGTCTTACAAGTATAAATATAAATCTGACAAGTATAAATAATTTCATATAATATAGGTTCAAATAATATTAAGATCCTCATTCACTTATCGCGTTCTTCACCACAATTGATCACGTTAGGATAAAAAGCACATATACGTATACGCGTTATCATGAGCGAATAAATTTTATCTTGCTTCTTTACGGTGAAAAGCGATTGCATTTGTGGTGTCTATATGGAAATATTCGAGATTTAAAATATGATGATTTTGCATGAAGAATTTTAATATAAACTCTACTTTGAACAGCTACCTTCTTCGTAATGTTTAACATATTAAGGAGAAATGTTACACTGACACATACTCAGTAATATTGCCAGGTATATGAAAATGAAACCCTACCCTACTCTTATAAAAATAAATAAAGTAATATATATATAAATAATATCATATACTATAAGGTAAATAATATTAAGATCCTCATTCTCTTGCCGCTTTTTTCACCACAATTGATCACGTTAGGGTGAAAAGCTGATATAAGTAAGCGCATTATCATGAACGATTAAATTTTAGCTTGCTTCTTTACGGTGAAAAGTGATTGCGTTTGTTATATCAATATGGAAATTATTCGAGATTTAAAATATGATGATTTTGCATACATAATTTTTTATATAAATTCTTCTTTGATCAGCTGCATTCTTCGTTATAATTAACACATTGAGGAGGAAAGTTTTCACTTTCACATACTTAGTATTAACGCAGAATATATGAAGATGAAACCATACCATACCCTTATAGGTATTAATATCAATTATTACAAAAAATATCATATAATATAATTATAAGTAATATTAAGATCCTCATTCACTTGTCGCGTTCCTCATCACAATTTTTCACGTTAGGAAGTATACGCATTATCATGAATGACTAAATTGTATTTTGCTTCTTTACGTTGGAAAGCGATTGTGTTTGTGATGTCAATATTGAAATATTCAAGTTTATAAATATGATGATAGTCCATAAGGAATTTTAAAATAAATTCTCGTTTGACCTACTGCATTCTTCGTCATAATTAACACATTAAGGAGAAAAGGTTTCACTGAAACATACTCAGTATTAATATCAAGTATAAGAAGATGGAACCCTACCCTACTCTTATAAGTATAAATATAAATAAGACCACTATAAATAATTTCATATAATATAGGTTCAAATAATATTAAGATCCTCATTCACTTATCGCGTTCTTCACCACAATTGATCACGTTAGGATGAAAATCACATGTAAGTATACAATTTATCATCAGCGAATACATTTTAGCTTGCTTCCTTACGGTGAAAACGATTGTATTTGTGGTGTCAATATGGAAATATTCGAGATTTAAAATATGATGATTTTGCATAAAGAATTTTAATCTAAAATTCTTCTTTAACCATCTGGATTCTTGTTCATAATTAACACATTGAGGCGAAAAGGTTTCACTGACACATACTCAGTATTAATATCAAGTATATGAAGATGAAACCTTACATTAGTCTTATAAGTATAAATATAAATAAGACAAGTATAAATAATTTCATATAATATAGGTTCAAATAATATAAGATCCTCAATCACTTATCGTATTCCTCACCACAATTGATCACGTTAGTATGAAAAGCACATATAAGTATACGCCTTATCTGGAAGCGATTAAATTTTAGCTTGCTTCTTTACGGTGTAAGGCGATGGTGCTTGTGATCTCAATATTGAAATATTCGAGATTAAAAAGATGATGATTTTGCATATAGAATTTTAATATAAAATCTTCTTTGAACAGCTACATTCTTCGTCATGATTAACACATTCAGGAGAAAAGGTTTCACTGACACATACTCAGTAATAATGCCAGGTATATGAAAATCAAGCCGTACCCCACCCTTATAAGTATATATATATATATAAGTAATATAAGTATAAATATTATCATATAATATAAGGTAAATGCCATTAAGATCCTCCTCTCTTGCCGCGTTCTTCACCACAATTGATCACGTTAGGATCAAAGGCTGATATAAGTAAGCCCATTATTATGAACGATTAAATTTTAGCTTGCTTCTTTACGGTGAAAAGCGATTGTGTTTGTAAATCAATATGGAAATATTCGAGATTTAAAATATGATTATTTTGGATAAAGAATTTTAATCTAAAATTCTTCATTGACCAGCTGCATTCTTCTTCATAATTAACACATTGAGGAGGAAAGGTTTCACTGACACATACTAAGTATTGATATCAAGTATGTGAAGATGCAACCTTACCGTACTCTTTTAAGTATAAATATAAATAAGACAACTATAAATAATTTCATATAATATAGTTTCAAATAATATTAAGATCTTCATTCACTTATCGCGTTCTTCACAACAATTGATCACGTTAGGATGAATAGCACACATAAGTATACTAATTATCATGAGCGAACGAATTTTAGCTTGCTTCTTTACGGTGAAAAGCGATTGCATTTGTGGTGTCAATATGGAAATATTCGAGATTTAAAATATTATGATTTTGCATAATGAATTTTAATCTAAAATTCTTCTTTGACCATCTGGATTCTTCTTCATAATTAACACATTGAGGAGAAAAGGTTTCACTGACACATACTCAGTATTAATATCAAGTATATGAAGATGAAACCTTGCATTAGTCTTATAAGTATAAATATAAATAAGACAAGTATAAATAATTTCATATAATATAGGTTCAAATAATATAAGATCCTCAATCACTTATCGCAGTCTTCACCACAATTGATCACATTAGGATGAAAAGTACATATAAGTATACGCTTTATCTGGAGCGATTAAATTTTAGCTTGCTTCTTTACGGTGTAAGGCGATGGTGCTTGTGATCTCAATATTGAAATATTCGAGATTAAAAAGATGATGATTTTGCATATAGAATTTTAATATAAACTCTTCTTTGAACAGCTACATTCTTCGTCATGATTAACACATTCAGGAGAAAAGGTTTCACTGACACATACTCAGTAATAATGCCAGGTATATGAAAATGAAACCGTACCCTACCCTTATAAGTATATATATACATATAAGTAATATAAGTATAAATATTATCATATAATATAAGGTAAATGCCATTAAGATCCTCCTCTCTTGCCGCGTTCTTCACCACAATTGATCACGTTAGGATCAAAGGCTGATAAAAGTTTAATGAAACAACTCGATAGAAGAACTTATAGAGATCTGTCTCCGATAGATTTGTGCAAGTAATTCTGCTAGACCCAACAAATTCTCGAGACTCCCCGCAACTTTAAAATTTTTACGGTCGAAAATCGATAGAAATCATACAAAATTCCACTTTCACAGTTTTAATTTTGATTGTTCACACCCTTTCTAACTAGTAATTCTGGCGGAATCCCTGATTTGTTCCATCCACGATCTTATTAGTTAAATCAGATGATAACCTTTTTTGTCCTTTTTCAATTTCGATGAATAAGTCATAATGCATTTAGTCCAAAATGTTATAGTAAGCTCTCCGGTAAGTCTTCTGAATGGTTAGAAAGTTAAACAGAGACAAAATACATTCTTTCAAGAAGTTTTGTCTATGTCTTTTAAATTTTTAGGGAAATAACGAACATAACATCGTAGTGGACAGGTGGCAGTTACATAGATCAACACGATTAATTGACAAACACGTTTTCAAGCAATAATGAGTCTATTTTTGATCAAGATTTATATAATGCAATTTTTAGTAACTTACTGGAGGCAACTCAAGAAAAGTTAGTCATCACTAATTATTCAAACATGGAAGACCTGTCATAGCATACAAATAAATTGGTCGGTTTCTCACTAAACTAGATTAAATATTAGAAGAAATTAAATCAATTTCAATAGAATTCATTAAGAATCAGGATAAACAATGTGCCTTTAAGAATAAAAATCATGCTTTAGTCTGGTAGCCACCCCTTAACATTTAGAGAGAACTTTGCATTTTGAGGTGACCAAGTTTGTTTTGACGTTTCCTTATGGATTTGTGTATGAAAATGTGGGGTGCGACTCTGGCACCATTGAGAAAGTTTTATTAGGGAGGAATTTCTACACGTTATTCGGAAAGTTACTTTTATTATGTTTATTAATAGTTTTATGATTTTATCTTCAATTTTGGTGTTCTGAATGAGTATACAGCAGCAGTAATTCCCGCAGCTTATACATTTTCTTAATGCATAGAAATTTGTATAGGGTGTGCCAAAATTGATACTTATTTTTTAATCTTTAAGTATTATGCATAATAGAAATCGCAGGAACATTGCGATGGTAAAAATAATGGTCTATAGCCACTTTTATATTGCAAGTACATTGTTCATATTCATTTATTTAGAAAACGTTAAAAGCACAGAAAGTTGAAAGCAAAAGAACAACAAATATGATGATTCAAGATACAATTAACAAAATGTGTTCAACATTTATCATGTTATTTTCCTTTATTATTTCCCATCAATTTCTTTATTCTTATCAATGGTCGCCACGTAAAAACACTCAATTAATTGTAACAAATACAACCAAGGCATTTACAAAACACGGTACACAATAGTTTCCCAACACAGTTACATGTAGTCGAGCAAGATTTTCTCACGATTATTAGCTTTTAATACTATGAAGCACATCGTCAAGAGCTAGTCCAACATTTGAAGCGTATGCGCGAACAAACGTCTGACATTTTCAAATAAAAAAAACACGAGTATATTTTTATATATAACAGGTAAAGTATGAGGCATAAAATATTCATACTGTACACAAAAGCGGACTTTGGTCTAACATGCTTTCATGCAAAGTATGAATATATTATGCATCATTTTGTTTCTGTTATATAAAAATGTACTCGTATTTTTTTTTTTTAATTTGAAAATGTTATCGCGCATACGCTTAATTTGGCGACAGCATAACTGGTCTTAACAATTTTGTCGCTTTCTCGTGTGTTCACTCGTAAAAGCTGGGTCAAGATTTGGTGGTGGTTGTGCTGTCTACACTCAGGGAAATCAATAGTGGGTGTGCGCGCTTTACATTATGAACAATGGCTTCCGTTGTGAGTGGAAGAGATAGAAGTAGTGTAGCCGTTGTGTGAACAGAACCAGTTTTCTGTCCAAACGTTAATTGGAACTTTTGTCATATGTAGACTTCACGTTTATTTACGTCACAGCAAGCGGTTGTGAAGGACTTGTTTCCTGTTTTATATCACTTGTCATCTCTTTCTGAAAGACTAATTTTTCAGGCTAATTTCTTTTAACTCTTGCATTTTCAATACCATACACGTAAGACAGGCAATGAATCACATCAATTGAAATCATGTGCACGAATCATCTGAGGCATTGCAAGTTGTTTATTTTTTGTACCAATTTCTATAACCTTGTCTCTAGATTGTTGAAGTCTGAATTAATATGTAGGTAAAGTTCAAATTATAGTAATAATAACAACGAAGACAAAATACGACTGTTTCACTACCTATCACGTTAATATGCTTACATAAATTTCTGTTATAACACGAAGATTATCCGAGTAATTGTAACATCAGGTTTCTCGTGTGTCTTTAGAGGTTGATAGTAATTTGTGATCGGTACTGTTTTATTTCGCAAAATTTAGCATTTAAGTGCATAAGTGCTGTTATTGTACGTATTTTGTAGTATAATATTCACAAAAGATAAGGGCGTGGATTACTCTGCTAGCATAGTTTTTGGATGCAGTCTTACAGCGTAATCTTGTGGATGATTTAATGCTGTAGTCAAAGTAACGGTCAAAGCTGATATGTACTTTACATTCAGTTACGAACTGAAAATATTCTTTGCTAAATCAGAGACTGTGCCATATATTAGCAAATGAACTACCCAAAGAGGAGCAAATCAATCTTTAATCACATCATATGGAATATCGACATTTTGGCTGGGCAGTATACATGGCAGTCACTCTCTCATAACGCATTTTGTATCTAATCATTTTTCCAGTTATCTTCAAAAGCGCAGTTGGAATTGATTTTGGAGATGGTTGAACAGTTTACGTTACTGTAAATCAAGCCTGTTTCATCTGAGTATGCATATAGTTTCCCGGATAGTGAATTTTAAGTATGAGGATAAAAAAGCGATTATTTGTTCTACTGTGTGTTGGTAGAGTAGAGCGGTTTTAGTTTTAGCAGGGAGACGAAGAAGAATAGTGAGATTTGGATTGTAAACTTTTGGTGGAAGACCATTTTTAAACTTGTATGAAGAGGTTATTACAGCATTGGCTCCATTTCGTAGGTTGTTGTATGATGGCACACTTTGGTGTAGTGTGGGTCAGGGCAATATCCACATCTAAGTATCTTTGAATAGTATCTTGTTTCATTGGAATCGAAGACCTGACAGCTCACATAGCGAATAGAAGTGGGTGCAGTAGTGCGTAAGGCTCCACTATGTAGTTGTTTCTTACAGATGTAAGCCAGTATGTATAGTAAGTTATGAATATTTGGCTGATGAAGTGCTAAGCCACGAATCATGTAGCTGGCATTCCCATCTTTGGATTTTATTCTCAAACATTGTATGATGGTGTGTCTTTAAGATTTAAGTTCTGTCTCAGCCTCAGAATATGTTAGATGTAGGTCAGCTCTTCGAGTTACAAGAGATAGCATGAGTTGACGACTTGAAGATGGTAGCAGTTTTGTGGTTCGGGTGCCATGTAAGTGAGACTGGCTTCACTGCTGAAAATTTGGTAGCTAGGTTCTGACAATTGTTCATAAGATTTTGATGAGGGGAATTAATAATAATGCCATTTCTGATGGCACGATTTGGGATGTTTTCTTTAGGGGCATATCCCAGAAAATGTTGCAGATAAAGTTTAGATGTCTGTAATTTATTTAGTTAGAATAAATCAATAAATCGGAGTTGTTTGATGTTCAATTCGTAGTGGATTAGAGTACTTTGAATCAGATATATTCATTGAATGATGTGAGACCTATAATTGATGCCTACTTCTAGCATATAATTACAAGTGCTGATTTAATATCTGTGTGAATTTTAGAACTACTCATAATGACAAGCAAAGAAATAAAAACACATTTTAATATTTTCTTAATTAATGTAAAATTGATGTTCATTAATTAAAATTGAAAGAAAACATAAATATTAAACATGTACCGGTGTAAAGAAATTAGAAACAAGGGTAATTTGTGGGCTACAGGTGTTCGAAGTCAGGACAGCATCATCACAAATTGCGTCATAATTCAATAATCAATGACGTACGCGGTGTCTGCTTAAAACATCACAATCGTAGTAGTACCTGATACATCCATATGAGCAAGTACTGCTCACTTAAACATGCCAACAGATATAGAAATGCTCCTATGAGACAAGCAGTAGTTAATGTGTGTCTTCGTGAAGTCACACAAATAAATTAAATATATTACAGTTTAAGAAACAGAAAATAAATTAAAGAAATGATCAACAAAGTCAATCCGATCGTGCAGACCTAACGTTAGTGAAGGGAACACTTCAGGAAATATTAACCGAAACTAAGTTAGAAAAGAGTTAGTAGGTAGTTTAAATAGAATGTTTTCAGAAACTCTTGAAATATGCACTGTATTCTCACGTGTCTGTGAAGGAAAAAATGACACAAACTTAAATAAAATTGCTATCAAAATTGTAAAGACAAATACAGTATCCCTTTAGATACCGGTGCAACATGTTCTATCTTGAAATAAAAACATTTCCGTAAGTAAAGGTATTCGACAACGAATCTCGACTTAGCTGGTACGGCAAATAGCCAAATTAAAACTAATATCAAAACAAAGCAAACCTATCTGTAAATACATATCTTAATTGTGAAACTAATGTGACAAGAACTATGTTTGAAATTAAGAAAACCTACTTTAGGACTTGATTCAAATATAGATTTCCTCAATTTGGTAGATTCAGTATTGATGTTAGGTGTGAATACATTCAAAGATTTTGGGTAAAGATAGTTGATGATCATCGAAGATACAAACAAAACGAAAGTAAGAATCGAATTTGATTTTAAAGGAATAATGTAAATAAACCATTTCAGTTGAACAATGCCAATACTTCTGTTTTACGAATTGTAGGATATCAGCGATATAGAATTGAAAGTTTTATCCTACAAGATTTATGTTTATAATGAGAAATAGGATACAAACAACTAATATGCTGTTGAGACGATACTTCAGAAATAACGTGAGGAATTTGGTAATACATAATTACATATTTCCTATTGCTTAATGTCTTTGAAATGGATTTGGTATAGTTAGTGGCGACAACACTATCTAGTTAGTTAAGAACAAATATTCAGAACGTAAGATATTACTTGAATATCATTGAGAAACTCGATCTGATTAATACTTTCTTCATAAATGTGTTATGTTGTACGTCGGTGCTGTTCCATTAAACACACGTTTGAATTGAATATAAATAAAACTAAATGCTGATGAGTTCTAAGGATATCATTGGTTTAAGCATTGTAGAGCAT